>LPNX011231375.1:521808-670803 GCA_001517045.1 Pseudotsuga menziesii | reverse complement strand
GTACACCACAAGATACACAACAGATCTTCCAACTTTCTTTATAAATAGTGTTGCATAATCAAGATCAAAATGTTCAAAATTTAACTTCAAAAGATGCTCGGTTAATTTTTCATTCCATGCGCGAGGCGCTTGTTTTAGGCCATACAAGGATTTGACAAGCTTGCATACCTTTTGTTCTTTTCCTTTCACAACAAAGCCTTCTGGCTGAGACATGAAGACATTCTATTTCAAGTCTCCATTCAAGAAAGCAGTCTTCACATCCATTTGATGAAATTTCCACCCTTTTTGAGCAGCTAAAGAGAGTAAGGTACGGATGGTATCCCATTTTGCTGTAGGAGAAAATGTTTCTTCATAGTCAATTCCTTATTTCTATGCATAGCCTTTTGCTACAAGCCTCGCTTTGTGCTTGTCAAGTGAGCCATCTGATTTGTATTTGTTCTTGTACACCCACTTGTAGCCAATTGGTTTGGTTCCAATTGGAGGGTCAACCAGCTTCCAAGTTCCATTCTTCTTGAGTGCATCATACTCATTCTGCATAGCTTCTTTCCACTCAACTCGAGTAGAATCTTCTTCAAAGGAAGTTGGTTCAAAGTTAGCAGATAAATTAAATTCACAATCAAATGATACATCCATGTCATCACCTGAATTATCTGCTTCTCCTCCATCTTCATGTCTTTTTGAACTTCTCGTTCCCGTCTTTCCAACTTCATCCGGATGGACACTTTCAAGTGTCTTTGTGTCCCATTTAGGAATCTTCCGTGATGGTCCTGGTTGATCAGCTGGTGGTGTTTCATCATTGATTGAGAGTCTTCCAATTCTCTCAATCACATCATCTAGTTGAACCTCTTGTTCAGGTGAAGTAGCAGGAACTTCTTCATGCAGGGGATTTGGTGCTTCA
Source organism: Pseudotsuga menziesii (assembly GCA_001517045.1). NCBI lineage: Eukaryota > Viridiplantae > Streptophyta > Pinopsida > Pinales > Pinaceae > Pseudotsuga > Pseudotsuga menziesii. The sequence continues at coordinate 669,905 of LPNX011231375.1, read as the reverse complement.
TATGGAAATTCCAAAGGTTGATCCAGAATAGGAATCCCGCCTTCAAGGTTTGGAATTTCATATTCATTTTAAGAATATTTCTTTGAATGAGGATATTTTTCCAAATGATCAAGCTGTCTCTCAATGGACTGGTCATTTTTATTAGTTTCAAGAAAAATGACATCTCTTGAAATAACAAACTTCTTGTTTACCTCATCATACAGACGATATGCCTTGGAGTATTCTTCGTACCCTAGGAAAATGCATTTTCTGCTTCAAGCACCAAGCTTGTTTCTTTGCTCCTTTGGAATCAAGGCATAACAGGTGGAACCAAAAACTCTGAGATGCCTGACTGAAGGGAGATGGCCAAACCACATTTCATGTGGAGTCTTTTTATCAAGAGCATTTGACGGACTTCTGTTTCTCAAATAGGCTGCACATTTCACTGCATCACCCCAAAACATTAGTTTTACATTCTCAAAAAACATCATTGAGTGAACCATATTCATTATGGTTCTGTTCATTCTTTCTGCTACACCGTTTTGTTGAGGATTGTAGGGAACTGTAGTCTGATGTGCAATTCCATGTTGGCGAAGATAATCTTCAAAAGCATTTGAAGTGTATTCTTTCCCATTGTCAGTACGAAGTGTACCAATTTTAGATTGTTCTTGTTTTTCTATCAATGCATGAATGTCTTTGAATGTTTGAAATGCTTTTGATTTTGTCTTTAAACAGTAAATCCAGCACATTCTTGAGTAGTCATCAACAAAGGTCATAAAATACTTATTTCCATTGGCAAAAGGAGTTGGCATTGGGCCACATAAATCATAATGCACTAATTCTAATTTCCTACTTGCTCTGAAATCATATTCATGGAATGGCAGCTTACTGTGTTTCCCTGATATACATGTATCACATTTGTTCTTCTCTTTGGGAATGGTGGGAAAACCAAATACACCATTCTTTCTCAACAAATGAAGACTGTTATAATTCAAATGACCAAATCTTGCATGCCACAATAAACTTGATGACAAATTACCTTCTCCATGCTGAGAAAGGTAGGCATAGTTCTGAACTCTTGTAGATGAACCCTTTAGCTTCAGTAGCTTCCCATCTTTGTATCCAGTCATGATGACTTGGTTGTCAGAGGACTTTCTTATTTCTACGATTCCATCAAACATGTGGATGGAATGGCCTCGCTTTCGAATCTCCACCAAGGACAACAGGCTTCTATGCAACTCTGGAAGATAAAGAACATTATTCAACAAGAAATCAGGGAATCCAGGCATCTTCAGCTGAATGGTGCCCATTCCCTTTGGTTTAAGACTTGACTTATCTGCAAAGTAAACTATTCCATTTATCGTTTCATTAAGTTCTTCAAAACAATCTTTTCTAAAAGTCATGTGTGATGTTGCACCAGTATCAAGTAGCCAACATTCTGTGTAAGATGAAAGTGAAGTCATTTAATTCATACCAAGATTACAATGTGCAACAATACAATGAGCAGAATCTAAAGATTTACTAGCATCTTGGTTCTTATTGTCATCTTTCTTCTAGTTCTGTATGTCTTTGATGGAGTCCCACGAAGCCCAACACTGATCTGATGTGTGTCCAGTCTTTCCACAATGCTTGCACTGCAAATCTGATCTTTTGCTGGAGTTGTTTCTGCCTCCTCTACCTCTGAAGTTTCTTCTTCCTTTGCCTCTCTTGCTGCTTTCTCCTTTGGGATGATCTTTGCCAGAGAGAGTGGCACCAACTCCAGATGCTATAGATTGCATCTTTTGCAACTGCTAGTGTAATTTACAATAATGAACTTAATATGACAAAGAGAATAATAGAAAAACAATAAACTTACAAGTCTACAGTCTCTGCCAAGGTGATTTACAATCTTAATATCTCATCTTCAACTGTCACGCAGATGTACAGTCCTCACACAGGTGCTCTTCTAGTCACAGCTTCAAATTCGAAAGAGAAAAAATGCAGTAATTCTAGGTTTATACATTTCAAGATTACAACATCATACATAGCAGCATATATCTTCCACCGAAGTCTTATATATATCATATATATTAGTCACGGTCCTTTTTACTCAATGTAAATGAAAAATACTTGCTGACTTTTCCCTTTACATCCACGCACAGAAATTAGGGTTTTTGTATTTCAACGAACAAAAATGTTTACCTTGGCTTAGCTGAATACAGGAGCTTCTTGTGACTGAATCTCATTCAAGCTCAGTGCATAGGCACGAGCTCTCACCTCAAGTTGTTATCGCAGCAACAACAATATCTCTCTCCTCTTCAACAATGCAGCTTCAAATTTTTCAGCTCTAGGAGGAAAGCGCAGCCATTCCATTCCAAGTGAATACAATGCAAGTTTATAGCATACACAGGCTTCTTCAATACACAAAATATATCAGTCACGAGCTTCAAATACACAGCAACATTCTTTTTATATGATATATACTCTACATAATATGTTATGCGTGGAGGCACCAGAAGCTAATATATTAGTGTGCAAAGGATATAAGTGTGCATAGGATATAAGTGCACAAATTATAGTCTGTGCAAAAATCAAGCACCAAACTATATACTCTGAAGAATCAAGTGATTAGCAGCAGCAGGACGACTTCTTCATCCTTCTATGATTGTTCATAAAATGACAAAACGCCTTCAATCCTTAACAAAGAGTTCACATCTCTTCAAAAAATCACAGCAGCATATCACAACAACATATTATTTCTCCATCAAGTCAAATACACATCGATCATAACTCATAAGCCGCATCAAAACTTCATGCATAAAACTAGGGCAAAATTAGGTTTTATGCAGTCTCCATCGGTTAGAAATAATTAGACCAATAGCACTTTACCTCCACGCAGTTGATGAAATCGTGAGTCTCTAACAATAGTATGCAATCACCGGTCTTCAGCAAGAATAATTCAATCTCTTCACAACACAGTCTTCACAAGAGATATCAACGCAGTCTTCACAATAGCTCCAATACAGGCCTCTTCAATACGCAGCATATATAAACTCACAGAGAGTTTCCAATTAAACTTCCACGTACATAGTTAGGGAAAAACTAGGGTCTTTGTATGCCCAGCGGTTACAATCTCAGCAAAATGTGTAACTTATTACCTTCACGCAAGTGAAAATTCATGATTCTTCAGCCTACAATCATCGGTCTTAAATTAACTTGTAGCAGTAGCATATCATGGCTTCAATCTTCAACACAGAGGACACACAAACCATCATGCAACCAGAACGCATCTCCACACAGCTGACTGAGGGCGTGATTCTTTCAACAAGATTTCTTAGCCTTCTGCAAATCGCTCATGTCCACGAGCTCGCAACTCCTAAAAAAATGTTGTCGCAGCACAAATATGGTGGAGGACAAGTCTCTCTCACACCTCTACACCAAATCTCAGCACCCAAACGTAGCTATTTGCAGAGATAGAGTAGTCTTCACAAGTTTGAGCTCACTCTCTACTTCACATAATATTTTATATAGCATAGCCATAAATCAATATTCAGATGATGACTGTCACAACTTCAAAGAAATCGCAGCTTACACAACAGAATAGGGTTAGGCAGGTCACGTTTGAATTTTCCAGCAGAGGGCAGACGAGAGTGTCTAGCTAATTGAGGGAGTAACTAACCAATGGACTATTTCATACATCAATCCTCAATGTAGTTCAGAAGAGAATAACGCATACAATGCATGTGATTGGCAGACTGACGGAGCAGGCAGCCTGAAACGAATTTGGCAGAACGAAGGTCTGGCAGGAAGAATGGCAGGCATGCAGGCAGGAGTTATGGCAGGTGGTGCTGTGATACCACTGTTGGATAATAAATCCTGATTCATATCTATTCCATTACTAATGCATACATTTATACATTTAATGTGGTGGTTGAGAACCAACCTTTTCACCTTCCTATGCAACTATTCATATTCCTATTATGTACACTAACGTATAATCCTGACGGATTATATTCCAACGGATAGTGTGTTTGAGATTGTCAAATGCACATTATGCAAGGTCATCCCAAACAAAAGGTGTGTCATTTTTTAGCAAACACATAAAACCATGTTCATTTTTGGCATAGTTACAGACAATAAGACGTAGCAAGTTTTCCTTCCTTTGCAAAATTTGAAGTTCAGTAATATTGGCAGGCGGTGGTAGGGCCAAGATGGATTCGATATTGAATGGGTCTATATGGATTCCATCCATAGAAACAATGAATCCAAGCAATCTTCCTGTATCGACACAAAAAACACATTTGTGTGGGTTCAACCGAATGCTTTAATGGTGACATCCAAGAAAAATGGATCTCATATGGTTAACATGATTTTCTTGATGTTGTGAATGGGAAGTTAGATCACTGAGGTGTGGTTCCATGATATGCTTAATGTCATGGAAAGCATAATACATGTCTTGTTGAAAGGTAGCTCCAACATTTTTCATACCAAAAGGAAAATTTCTATAGGAAAAGGTCACCCATGGGAAAATGAAAGTTGTCTTATCTTGATAGGAAGGGAGTGTCTGTATCTGATTATAGTCAGAAAATCCATCCATAAATGAAAAGGTGACACTCCCAACATAGTTGTCGATGATTTGATCGATGTAGCGAGTAAGGAAATTATATTTTGGACAAGCTCTATTTAGATCTTGAAAATCAACACAAACCCTAGTTGTTCCCTATTTTTTGGTCACATGAACAATATTAGAAACCCATTTAGTCAGCGGAACAGGGGAAATGAACCCAACCCTAAGAATTTTTTCAACTTCTTCCTTGATGGTCACTACTTTTCGTGGATGTACTTGATGTAACTTATGACGGACTGGCTTCGTGTCAGGGTATGTTCTGATCTCATGAACGACGATCGAAGGATCTATCCCAGGAATTTATTCATAATTCCAAGGGAACACATCTCTAAATTCCCTAAAAAGGGTTGTATAAGATTTGATATCCAAAGAAGAACATATTTGGCCCAAGTGGATGTTCTCAACAACTCCAAGTTTCACTAATAGGTTGACTAGAACGGTCTTAGTAATATTACTCAGATTACCCTCAGACTCATCATTGTGAATGAGTACTGGTGACTGAGGAGTAGTTACAACATCGAATGAAACCAACGTTTCATAATGACTTTCTACCATTTGGTAATTGTGAAGGAAAGATGACCAATGATGATGATATTTCCCAAAAATCTCATATAAAGACATGACTTCCATGATGGATTCATATTATGGAAGAGGTTACAAAAGATAATCTAGATATGGGGGGTGGGATATAAAAAATATGGTATATGGTAAGGGTCAAATGCCAGTAAAAGATGATTATTAATGGTGGGGTCACTGGTGGACTGGATATCCTGGTAAGTCTCTTCAAAATGACTCAAAGGTGTCGAATCAACAATTGATTTTCTGTTAGTTGAAGTGTCATAACTCGTTGAGGAGATAATGTCCACATCTATGAAGCACGAAGGGGGAGGAGGATTTTTCAATGGGAAGACACCCATAAGAGAGGAATATTTAAGGATACATACTCCTATGTTCTGGTATTGCATAGCCAAAGAGGCTAGGAATGGAACATTATTCGTAGAATTAGAACTCATGTCTAGAGAACAAAATTCTAATTGGTCAGCAGTAACAATATTCCCTTGGAATGGGAATTGGAACACAGAAAACACAGATGATGCTACTTCTTGCATCACGTACAACAAATTCCTACCTAGGAGGAGATTGTAGTCTAGAGGATCATCGACAAATTCAACATGAATGGATACCAATTTTCTCCCTATTTTGATCAATAGAGAGGACAATAATCCATAGGGTTGAAAACCATGACCATCAAATTATTTTAGTTTCATAGGTGAATGGTTGATTTTAGAGGAGACTATAGCTCTCCAACAAGACACAGACATGACTAAAGTCAAGGCACCTTTGTCTAATATAGTACGATATACTTTCTTCCTAATGACTTTCATAGATATTTGGAAAGTTAATTTATGGGAGAGCCTTGAATTAAATTTATCTAGTTTAAAGGCGATAACATTGTTATTCTTAGGGTCCATAGCTCCAAGAATCAGCAATAGATTCTTCCTTTGTGCATGAAACATTTGGAGTACTTCAAGGGGCTTGAGCCAAATCTTCCACTACATTGTAGCATTAAGCGGCCCACGCATCAGGGTTAAATATTGATTTCCAAATTGTACTGTTGGGTGGCCGGAGGACTGCATTAAGAACTTGTTTTTCAATGTGAAGAATGTTGGTAGGAGGAGGGATGGACATTTCCGTTTTATCAGTCGGAGTGTTATCACTCTTCTTTTCTAAGGGAGGGTCATAGTTTTGGGATCTAGTCACAATATTCATCGATTCACTAGACATCATTTTGACCTCATCGATGGAAAATGAAGAATATCCATGAAAGGATTAATGGTCAGTTAATTGTTGCTAGGTAGGGAATGGATTAGTCAAAAAAATTTGGGTGGAAGTGTTTTTTAGAAATTTGCTGACCTATTCATGCCGAGGACATTCTTTGGTGAAGTGTTCACCTCCACATATAAGTAAAAGGAATTTTTCCTTTCTCCTATTTCTATATTCGACATCTATGTTTTGTGTTTTATTACTAGCCTGTTTGTTCTCAGATATCTTGGATTTGTTTCTTAATTTCTTCTTTGTCCCGGAATATTCTGAGGATTGAACTGCATTTAGTTCGGTAGAAACAACAGGAGAAGAAGATATCTTAGGATTTCTAACAGTCTATCTAGTAGGTGAAGCAGGTTGGATTTTCTTTTTCAAGGATTTAGCCGTCGTTTGTGTTTGAACAAAACCAAGTATTCTATCGACAAGTGGTTCCATCAAAGGGATTGAATGGTTCGAGGTAGGACGAGGAGCATTCAAGATCAGATCGTGTAAATTTCTTGACTGGGAATAAACTAAGTCTAGATACTGATCATGGTTAATCAATTTCTATTCGGTAACAACACCTCCCATGGAAACATCCCTGGAAATGGGCAGAAGCAATGATTTAGTGAACCAATCAACTGGTAATTGATTGAGAATGAGATCCTTCATTAACTTACGTCATCTTCTCCACTCATGTATATGGTCAGATATTTGTTTGGAATTGGTTTGACAGAGTGAGGTCAAAAGTTTTGTACCCATTTCATACCTAATTGGTAGATGAAAATGTGTAAAAAATGCCATTGCTAGAGTGTTGAAATCCCAAAAGGAATGTTGAGGAAATCCTATAGACCACTCAGTGGTGGTCTCGGTGAGAGTTCTGTGAAAAAGGTCTAAAATGGATGGAACCATCCATTAGAGAGTTATACGAACACCACAAATCATACGTCATTACATGGTTTTTTGGATCCTCACTATCTTTTTCGTCAAATTTTGGTATATCCGAAGGTATCTTTACAGGAATAGTTGGCCATGGAAGATCATGCCAAATAGGATCGTTAATCAATCATGATAAATCTGGAAGATTGAGTGTACTCAGAAATGGAAATTGTTGATTGGGTTACAGGAACTGGTAAAATTGGTACGGCTTCTAAGTACCAGTAGGGTCGTAAGTGGATTGATAAAGAGGTGCCAATGACCCTCTTATAATTGGTTGGTTCATAGGTGTTTCATTTCCAAATGCTCCACCTGATGCTATGGTGGGTGGTGGGCCTCCAGGTGGTGGGCTAGTAGATGGGCCTTTGAATGGAAGACCTCTAGGTGGTCCTCCGGATCGAAAACCAAACAAATTTGCAAATGGCCTCCAATATGCATGGACATTCTCCCAGCTAGGTTTCCCCCATGGGGTATTAGTGTTACCAAGATAAGGGATTATAAGAAAAAACATTTCCTGAGATAATGGGATGATAATTCTGATTAACCATTGTTGGTTTATTTCCTGGGTATTTGTACCCCCATGTAGATTTATTAGACATGGGTTGGACCCATGATGGTTGTCCCAGTGTGAGGGAAGGAATGACCAGATTTGAAATCATGGAAGTTGTGCTGACTATTGATGACCCTAAAGCAACACTCTACCCTATATTTATACTAGTTCTCTTGGTTGTAGAAACAACTTGTTATGGGGATCGTTCCCCAGTCATAGGATTTGTAGAAGAATTAGGGACATATATTAGAGTTTTAAATAATAGGGTAGCGATAGAAGGTTGGCTTGGATCATAAGAAACCACATTGTGAGCGGGTATTCTTGGCACAAAAAAAACATGAAATCGAACAAGGGCATGGTATTCTTGGGTGGCTATTTCCAAATGGTTAGGTAAAGAAGAGAGACTTGTCCTCCTTATGTTCTCCCCCCTTGTGCGCAAATTGGATACCATCTCATAGATGGGTCTAAATTACTCATCATTTTATAATAATAACAATAATGGATTTGGCAGGGGGGTGGCATAATACAAAGTAGTAGTGTTGTATTCAGAAATTGTCTGTCCCAAGGAAGTCTCCCAAAACGGGGCAGTTGGACCAAATTCGGATGCCATGGGGTCATCTGATGGCTAGGAAAAAACCCAATATAGTGTACTAGAATGGAATTCCTTAGGGAAGTGAAAAATCAACCATGAAAAGTAAGGGGAGGATGATAGCTCTTACCACCTTTTGACGGTTTCTCGAACAGCTTCCCATAGCTCCTAGTATCTTCATTGCAAATTCCTATCTCAAACACAATTTTCACCCAATTCGTATGGTAAAAACACAATGCTAAGTAATTTTTACCATTTCACCCTTTTTATATCATTTTTTGATTTTTAATAAAAAATAATTGGTGAAATATTTAAATATTATGGGTTTTTACTATATTTTTCTATAGTTTTTATGGAAAAAAAGTCCTAATGTTGATTTTGAAGATTTCTCGGACTTATTAGGAGATTCGTGGCCGCGATATAGCTTATTTTTTACTTTCTCATGCTCTGGATGAAATTGAAAAAATCTTCAAGTGCCTTTTATACCTTATTCGTGCTCATTAAAAATTCAGAGAAAAGGTATCGAGTATGCTTTTCTCACTTTTTTGGACTTGTTAAAATGGATAACGAAAAAGGAAACCTGTTGGAGTTGTCTTTAAGCTCTTTTTAGGCTCCTTAAACATGCAAAACATCACCAAGCGAACTTTATTTGTTTAGTCTTGTAAAAGTATTTGAAAGGTCATCTATCTGGTGATAGTTTACCCCTTTTCGGACCATTTCAACTCATTTACGAAAAAGGTACACTCTAGTTCATTCCAACTAGAAGAGTTCTCCTAGGTATTGGTTTATACTTTTTCAAACCTCAGGTACTAAAATTACGAAAAAATCCACTGTGGAGTCTTCTTAGTCATTTCAAACTCCCTAAACATGAAACAACAACCGAGTTTACCTCCTTTGGACTCGTAAAATTAAGCGATGAAGGAACCCTTTTCTAGTAATGAATCCCTCCTTTCTCAGGTTCATAAAACATATGGTTGGACTCGTTATTTGATGAGATATATCAAGAATTTGTTAACATTTTAAAGCTCATTAAAAAGCAAAGGGGCACTCATCCATCGTGATGGGGAAAATTAAGGGAATGGGGAGAATTTTTTTGTTTGTATTAATGGAATATCCTAGTAACTATTGAACATGGAACATGTCTACATTTCATTCAAACAGTTGGGTATTCATCTTGTCATCAATTCAATCAACTTTCATGAGTCATTTCACTCATTTGATCCAATTCAAAGAATGCATCGCCCCATCTTTGCATTATGTCTGGTCTCTGCCTTGATTGAGTCAATGCTTCCAAGTCACTTGTCGTGTCATTCAATGTTCAAGGGGAGTATTTACCACAGTATACCTCTATAGTTACTTTACATTCCTTCAATTTGGTCATATACAATTCAGTCCCATGGTTGTTACATTGTCAAGATCATTTCCAAAATCACTTTTGTTCCCAGTTTCATGTCGATGATGGGGGGAACATCATGGCCCTCCTTAGACAAGTCTATTCTTGTCAACATCAACACATTATTAGGGAATTAGTCTAAGAAACCATTCAAGTACCTTGAAGCCTACATGCTTCAATGACAAGTTTCCTCGCTTTCGATAGTAGGATTTCATCATTTGTCTCTAATTGGAAGATTCCACTAATTGTTCGACTTCAACTCATTCATTCACAATCAAGGGCATAAGACAAAGTAGTAGTGTTGTATTTGGAAATTGTATGTCCAAAGGAAGTCTCCCAAAATGGGGTGGTTGGACCAAATTCGGATGCCACGGGGTCATGTGATGGCTGGGGAAAAACCAAATCTAGTGTACCAAAATGGCCTTCCTTAGGGAAGTGAAAAATCAACCATGAAAAGTAAGGGGAGGATGATAGCTCTTGCCTTCTTTTGGCAGTTTCTAGAGTAGATGCCCATAGCTCCCAGTATCTTCATTGCAAATTCCTATCTCAAACACGATTTTCACCCAATTCGTATGGTAAAAACACAATGGTAAGTAACTTTTACCATTTCACCCTTTTTATATCATTTTTTTATTTTTAATAAAAAATAATTGGTGAAATATTTGGATATTATGGGTTTTTACTATATTTTTCTATAGTTAATATGGCGAAAATGTCCTAATGTTGCTTTTGAAATTTTCAGGGCCTTATTGGGTAATTTGTGGCTATAATAGAGCTTATTTTTTACTTTCTCATGCTCTGGATCAAATTGAAAAAATATTCGAGCGCCTTTTATACCATAGTCGTGCTCGTTAAAAATTCAAAGAAAATGTATCGAGTATTCTTTTATCGCTTTTTTGGACTTGTTAAAATGGATAACAAAAAATAAAATCCCCTGGAGTCGTCTTTAATATGTTTTTAGGATCCTTAAACATGAAAGGATTGACAAGCGAACTTTATTCTTTCACTCTTGTAAAAGTATTTGAAAGGTAATCTATCTGGTGATAGTTTACCCCTTTTTCAAACTGGTTTGACTCATTTACGAAAAAGGTACACTCTAGTTCATTACGACTAGAAGAGTTCTCCTAGGTATTGCTTTATAATTTTTTGAACTTCGAGGACTAAAATTACGAAAAAATACACTGTGGATTCTTCTTAGTCACTTTAGAATCCTTAAACATGAAACAACAACTGAGTTTACCTCCTTTGGACTCGTAAAATTAAGCGATGAAGGAACCCTTTTCTAGGAATGAACCCCTCCTTTCTCAGGTTCATAAAACATATGAGGCTGGAATCATCGTTTGATGAGATATATCAAGCGTTTGTTAACATTTTCAAGCTCGTTAAAAAGCAAAGAGGTACTTATCCATCGTGATGGGGAAATTAAGGGAATGGCGAGAATTTTTTTGTCTGTATTAATGGCAGATCCTAGTAACTATTGAACATGGAACATGTCTACATTTCATTCAAACAGTTGGGTATTCATATTGTCATTGATTCAATCCACTTTCATGAGTCATTTCACTCATTTGATCCAATTAAAAGAATGCATCATCCCATCTTTGCATTATGTTTGGTCTCTGCCTCGATTGAGTCAATGCTTCCAAGTCACTTATTGTGTCATTCAATGTTCAAGGGGATTAATTACCATAGTATACCTCTGTAGTTACTTTACATTCCTTCGATTCAGTAATATTCGAGGCAGTCCCATGGTTGTTCCATTGTCAAGATCATTTCCAAAATCACTTTTGTTCCAAGTTTCATGTTGATTCTAGGGGAAACATCATGGCCCTCCTTCGACGAGTCTATTATTGTCAACACCAACACATTATTTTGGAATTAGTATTATAAAGCAGTCAAGTACCTTGAATCCTACATGCCTCAATGATAGGTTTCCTTGCTTTTGAGAACATGATTTCATCATTTGTCTCTGATTGGAAGATTCCACCGAATGTTCAACTTCAACTCATTCATTCACAATCGGGGGAATGTACTAGGTTACCTAGGGAATCATTGACATTAATGGTGATTTCCCTCGCACTTGTTTATGATATAGTCGCTAGTAAAGAAGTTTCTACCATGTTCTCCATCAGGACTTCTATTCGCATGGATATAATCGTACTATATGGAATTGGAATGAAGAACCTGAGTGATTAGGTATTCACTTGAATATGTGCATATCCTCAATTTGTGATGGAGTATGTTTTGAGTCGCTGCATGGATCTACATTGTATGTTTGGTGGTTGTGATCAAGTTTGAGTTAGGATGACATGGATATATAGTGTATATTTTGTATCTAAGTCTCGATTTGAGTCTTGTTGATCATGGATCTATAGTATATTCTTGGTATCCATGACTTAGTCATTGTACATGGATTTACAGTGTTTTGGTCAGCAACCATGATTTTAGTCAAATAGTTTGTAACTGGTCTTATGTCAATTATTCACTCGCCACTATCTTGCCTTTGATTCCATATCATATCTAGAAAAGTATTTCACCTATCACATCCCTCTATCTTCATACTTTGGGGGGAATTTTGATACACCAAAAAGTTGTCCTGCTGCTCAAATCCCTTGAAGTTTCCTGGTCAAACTACCTTTTGGAGGAGCTTTTTTCTCATTTCTAGGAGGCCCGACACCTTTTTCCTTCTAACATAAAACGACAGCCCACCCCAAATCTATTTGTATAGTGATAAGGTGTTCCAGTGACACTTTTTGCATGAGGAAAAGTAGCGCCAGATCCTCTTTCTAGTGCATAAGGAGTGTCAACACTGTAAAAAGGAAAAAAAAGAATATTTTGAGAACATTCTAGATTAATTTCCTTGTGGAGGCTTATCTCAACTACTTGGAGTAGGTGGCATAGTACTCCTATCATTAAGGATGATCCCTCACCTTCCTCCATAAGAATATCAATCCCTTTGGGACCTCTTTCTCCTATATATGCAAGCTTACCCTCATGAATGTGGGATGTAAGAGGACCAAGACAACACCTTTACACTGCTGAAATCATTGCTCGTATAAGAGGAAAAGAGTGTGGTTGTGAGTAATATTTGTATAGTTTGTAGAGCTTGTGGTTGTGAGTCGAAAACGTTGTGAAACAAAGCTTCTATATCAAGTATTTGGTTGTATTTTTCTTCTCTTATTCATTTAATACAAATGTGTTCCCCTTTCCCATGAATGATTTGTGTCAATCTCAAATATTCATTACTTTTATCGTTGATCATTAGTATAGATCGTTGAATTATCTTGTTTCTTTCACTATTGTACCTTGTTCCTTACATTCTTTTGCAGGTACAACTAATTGTAAGAGAATTACAAGGTAAGAATCACCTTCTCAGTGAGGTAAGAAATATTTGCATTCAAGTATTTTAACAGTCTAGGGAGAGGATGCATTGCTATCATCCTCCCCTTTCCCAATATGGTTGTTAGTTTTGTTACAAGAAATTCTCAATGAATGTAGACAAATATTGTTTCCCTAGTCTACATGGGGCAGATCCAGAACAAAAGACTCACATCAATACATCCTCTACTTAGATTGTTAAACTAATTGAATTCTAATATTTCTTACCTCACTGAGAAGGTGATCCTTTCCTTGTAAGTCTCTTATGATCAGTTGTACCTTGAAAAGAATGTAAGGAACGAGATACAATAGTGAAAGAAACATGATAATTCAACGATCTATACTAATGATCAAGGAGAAAAATAATGAATAACTGAGATTGACACAAATCATTCATGGGAAAGGGGAACACTTTTGCATTAAAAGAATAATATAATAAAACTACAACCAAGGCCTTGATGTCGAAGTTTTGTTCGAGTCTACAAACTCTACAAATCTTACTCACAACCGCACTCTTTTCCTCCTATACCAGCAATGATTTCAACAGCATAAATGTGATCTCTTGGTCCTCTTACCTCCCCATATATATGAGGGTAATATTCTATATATAGGCCAAAGAGAACCCAAAGGGGTTGAGATTCTTATGGAGGAAGGTGAGGGATCATCCCTATAGGCTAGGGGTATGAATTCCACCTACTCCAAGTAGTTGGGATAATCCTCCAAAAAGACTTTCATCTATAATGTTCTTGAAATCTTCTTCTTTTTTCTCTTTTGACAGTGATGACGCTCCTTGCACACTAGTAGCAGGAGTCGACACTACTTGTCCTCTAGAAACAAGTGTCACCATTGCACCTTGTCACTAGGAAAACATCGTAGGTGTAGGCTAACACTTTATGTCAGAAGGAAAAAGGCATCAGGACTTTAATGAATCAGAAAAAATATCCTCCAAAAGGTAGTTTGGACAAGGAAATTCAAGGGATTTGAGCATTAGGACAACTTTAAGATGTAACAGTGACCAAATCCTCATCCTCCTCCTCGGCCCCTAAAAGGACCACCTCCCCCTTGGTTCAGGGTATTTTTCTTAAGCCCACTCAGCTTGTATCTATTCAACATTTTTCATCAGGTATGTGTCAACTATATTTTATTTTAGTAACTGGTATGATCTACAATATTTGTCATCGTGACCCACAAATCGACGAAATTTACAATATAAGATAGTAGGTGCACTTACTATCTTCTGTAGATACATGCATTCCTCCAACTAATGACCTCTTATCTAGAAAAATCTACACCAAGGAATTCCTTGTGAATTTATCGGATTTGGCGCTCCTAATGTAAGATAATTCAAGAAAGATGGACATGAATATTTATGGTGGCCTTCAGTTCTACATCTTGTACACCAGACTTCTTCTTGAATTTATTTCCCTTTCTTGATATCTTGTAATTGCAAATTTAGATTGGCAAGATGTGACTGTATTTATATCATTACCTCTCTAGTTTCTCCAACCGATGAAGTTTCCAATTTCATGGCAAGATCAAGAGATTCACTCTAGGATACAATATTTTGTTGCATCAAGGGAACACAGATATGTGGTAGCATCACTACAATAAACCATTCTTTATGTTAAACATCTGACATTTGGAGACTCACCTTAGCCATCAGATTCTTAAATCTTTGATCAAAGTCCCAAACAAATTCAATTGAATCAGACTTAGGTTTCTTGAATTATTCAATCAATCCAATATAGATCCGATCCAATGATTTATGAGGAACCCCTATTGGAACCATAGAAAACAACTTCACATAGGAACCAATGTTTCTCAGGGTCTTCTAACCCGTTCCCATTGAATAAAGGTAGCTTTATGTCACTCCTCGACATTCTGCTTACTTGGGGTATTGCTGAATTTGAATTAAATGTCCTACAAGTAGGAACTCCTTGACTTCTATCTTTACTATTAGTGTTACTATGATTTACAAAACCACAATTCAATACACTTGTACGTCTTACCTCAGCTGTTGGACATGTACGTCGAGTTGTGGGTATGTCATAATCCTGGTATGGATCTAGTGCTTCCTCTTATTCTTTATAGATAAGATGATATTATTCCTATTCATCGAAATATTCTCCATCGATGTGTGGTGCCAAATCGTAGTCCCTTCCTTTGGTCGCGCTGCAACTCCATGTTCTTGTTGCATTCTTTCCTCTCTTCCCCGACTGAAATATTCTTCCACTCCTTGGGAAACCACCCTCTTTCTCATTCTCACTATTGATAGAGAACATATCAGCTAATTGTAGTCCATCTAGTTCAATCCTTTCTTGTGACATTACCCAGGTCCTCCACGCATAAAGGTTTACTTAGTGGAATCCATCCTCATGATCCCTTTCTCATAGACCAACATGTTTATCCATATATTTAAATATTTCAAGTAACAACCTTGAGGTTCTTAGTAGAACTCTCCTTCTGTCTCACTGTATGGTCTTATCTTATTGACTGTAATATCAATAATATATCCCTCCAACATGCTATCAACCTAGAAGTCGGAAGCCCTAGACATAGGATCACTGGCTCTTTCCAACCGTTGGATTAGATGAGGAGTCCACTTTGTGGGTTCTTTGCCTTAAAATTGTTTCCTTTGAGTCGCTAGCTTCGACAACCATTCATGCAATAGAATGGGAAATGCACTAAAGAAAATTTTGTTAATATATACGTAAATATATATTTCTAACATTCATCTAGATTTAGTCATGATCCTTTGCTTTCTTCCTATGCAAATTCTCTTGCTCTGTAATCCACCCAATCTTGAATCACTGGTTTCGTCGGATACCAAAACATGTCCCTTCACAATGGTCCGAGTCCTAGAAATGAAACCATTTGTTAGCTTTGATTCCACACACCTAGGCTCAGATTCCTTTTCCGTCCAATAAATCCCAAGATATCGGCCTGGTGGAGTGTAACTCCGTTGGAAAAAACATACGAGGAAAGTGACGGATCACCCGAGATATCTATGGGGACTTCCAAAACCAGGTTTCTACAGTTATGGAAGTGGATTTATTCATATCAACATTAACAAGCCATTAAACTAAAACAAAGGGATGGATCACCACTGACATAGGAAGAAACAAGGTCAATCCTTCGACACATTCACAACATATAATAATATACAGAATCGTCGATGCATGAATGATATATAAAACATACACATCTAAACCATAATTATTGTCGACATTCCATAGTATAAGTGCGACAAAATCATAAAGATTCAAGTAGAATGCATACATACATCAAATACACAGATATTTAATGTGGAAACCCATACAAGAAAAAACCACAAAATTGCTCTTCATCTGGTATGAGTAATATTTGGAATGATTTTGATCTGTACACACATCTTGCAAAATTCTCTCTAAATGTATTTTACAATGAATGAGTTTTCTCTATCTTTCTCATGCTCTCATGCTTTATTTCTCCTTTTCTGTCGACCTCTCTATCGAAATCACAAGCCTTCAACAATCCATAAAAGGTCTTTTGTCATCCATCCTCAATCATTAGTCATATGCACACAGCTTGGAACTACCCTATATAAATCTTACAATTCTTGTTCCAACCATCAACTAGTTCTCAACTGACAGTGGGATGGTTGTTCTAACTACCCCAATAGACCACGTCACATTAATAAAGGCACTAACGACTGAATTTACAATCATTCCCATTCCAAAAAATAGACTATTAGTCTAGATTAACTCATAGTTACATTTATTATTTTCTCTGAACATGTCGAATTCTTGGATTTGACTTACTCGTCTCCTTTTCTCGCTGCTTCCTTGCTCACCTTGCGACCAGATTCTTCACAATTTCGACCAAAACTTGTATGTTATTTCCTAGGGCCAACAAGTAAATTCGCCACCATTGTCTAATCTCAATGTTTTTATTTTATTTTATGTTTGATTCTCTACAAGGGATTTGAATTTGTTGAACACTTCATCAACAGTATTCAGAAAGTAAATCAAAGTTTTGTGGGAGTAATCATCTATGAAATAAACATAATATGAATACCCTCTTAAAGAGTTGGATGACAAGGGTCCACACACATTTGAGTGTACAATCTCCAATATATCATTTTCTTTGATTTCACTTCTTGGAAATGGATTCTTCACATTCTTTCCTTGTGCGCATCCTTTGCATCCACCTTCATGCTTTGTTTGGAGTTAGAGTAGACTTGTCACCACTTTTCTTATGATCGGTAATTCCTTATAATGTATATGTGCAAGTCTTTGATGCCATAGTTCACTTGGCTCTATTTCTTCATGAACTAATGCTTGTTTTAGATGAACCTTCATTTGTACACGCCTCTCTCTTGCTCTCCAGTTACTATTCCATCATCAAAGGTCTTACCTTTGGGCCACATGAATACTTGGACACCAACAAATGCAACTCTAATCCTCTTTCATTGAGACTTGATATGGAAAGGATATTCTTCCTCAATCAAGGTACATAGAGAACATATTTCATCTTGATGCACTTTCTCGAGTCTAGCTTGCAGGATGCTTCTCCTACCCTTTTATGGGATATTGATAGTCATCTACAAGTTTCACCTTGAAAGGTGAGTCTTGTTCTGTCATGTGGGTGAGGTTATTCTTAAACCCAGTCATGTGCTTAGAATCACCACTATCTACATGAAAAACATTGCTTCCATGAGTAACCCTACATGTGAGTGTTGAGATCAAAACATATTCTTCATCATTGGAGGAGTCCTCTTTGGAATTCTTCTTGATTGGTTCATCATCTTCGATGATGTGATCATGGTGTCTCTTCTTATTTCCTTTATTTACATGTCCTTTACCTTTATTGGAATATTTAGCAAAATGTTCCTTCTCGTCACAAGTGAAACATCTGAGCTGTGAGAGGTCCTTCTTTAGAAATATTTTCTTCTTGTAGGATTGTTTGTTCTTTCTCTTCTTAGCATGAGTTGTTAGGGCTTCATTGTCATCATCACCTAAATTTTCTTCTCTTGCTACTAATTGGGTCTCTTCTTATGTGCATTCTTCCCATAGTTTACTGAACTTGGTGAGCTTCCTTATGGCACAAATTCCTTGAATAAAGATTCCCATGATCTAGGGAGACCATTCAAGGTAGTCATCACCACTTCTACTTCCTTGAAATTGTCTCCAACAACTTCTAATTGTTTCTTGATCTAGGAGACCATTGTGAAGTAGGACTTAATGTTTTCTCATTTGCATCTTCACACACTTGAGTCAAGTCCTCAAGGTCTTCTTCCTATTGATATTATTTCCTTCATACAGGATGGTCAAAGCATTGGACATTTCCTTGGGAGTATTTAAAGATAATAGGTGTGGGATCAAATGGCCCTTGATGGAGTCTGCAATGATCCTCTTATATTTGACTAAGTTCTTCTTATGCTTTTCTTTGTCCTCCTCTCCCTCTGGATCTGCAGCTTCTTCTTTGACATAGCTCTCTAGGTCATGTTCTTTTAGTATAAGAAGCACTCTATACTTCCATGCCCAGAAGTTCTTAGCTCCTTCAAGCTTGTACTCAATCTTGGTACTATTTTTCATCTTGATAAAAGTAAGAACCCTCAAATGGAAATAAAAATAATAAAACTTACAAATGAGGGTTCTTCAACTGATGCTTGGTCCAAAGTTTTTCTGGAAAACTGCTTCTAGTGGACCTAGGGTTTGATAGAGAAACCCTATTTTTTCAACCTTGGTGACTTGCAAATCTTATTGGATAGAAATATGCACCTCAAATAATAGAACTTAGCAATGAGGGTGCTTCAATTGGATGCTTTCTCCAAAGTTTTTATGGAAAACGGTTGCTAGTGGACCTAGGGTTTAACAGAGAAACCCTATTTTTTCAACCTTGGTGACTTGTAAATATGATTGGATAGAAAGATGCACCTCCTTAAGGCGAGTTGACTAATGTACTCATTTTTCCAAATATGTGGACAAAACTACAAAATACTGGATGCCATAGTTTTCCAGGCAGTAATGATAGGTCAAAAATTGAAAATCCACATAACTAAAAATTGTCTCGACCGAAAGATGCGCCCTCCTAGATAGAGTTAGATGGTCCTCCTTTTCAACCGATAAGTGGAGGGAAGTGCTCGGAATATGAAACCTTAGTTTCCAACTTTTGTTAGTTATAGTTGTACAAAGACTTGTTTCAAAATAGCTCTAATACCATGTTAAAATTTTAATGGTTATACAAGAACTTTAAACATTTAGCATCATTTCATTATAAGCATAGCATTTGGATCACTAAAAGAAAGAAAAGCACAAAACACAAAAAGACATGGAGATTTGTCCTAGGAAACCACAAGGGAGAAAACCCAACACTTCTTTAGTATAGATTTTGTCACCAAGTGCAATACCAACCATGATGGTAAGAACCCCAAAGATAATATCAGTTGTATATCCTCTCCAACAAGCCTCTTTTTCTCTCTCTTCCACACTTGCTTGAGTGAGAAGTGTGTCCAAATCATAGGAGTGCCCTATCTATTTATACTCATTAAGTGAGTGACATGTTTACTTAACTAGGTCGGCATGTTGCGCACGACTTACCTAAAGAAACTCAAAATAACATTTATATAATATTCTTGTGGGTAATATTGACCGCCTTTACAACAAAAAGATTAAATTGATTCTTTCAAGTACATTTACATGATCAAATACATCAATAACATTTCCCAAAAAAAGTGCAACAATAATACAATAATAATATACAATAAAAATATCTTTCAAAATTATATTTTTCAACCTAACTATTTAATTAGGTCCGGTTTCCCACAAAGAAAAATAGAGATTTAACTGAAGGGTAAGTAGTACTAGCCTTAAGTAAGGTTGTCTATATGGGTATACTTCCCATAGGGTAAAGACTATTAGCCTTAGTAACGTAAGGAAGATACTAGAGCCGTAATCTTCTCCATTCTTGTAAAAAGAGGAAGCCCCAAGTTGTTATCTTAAGCTCTGTAGTATTAGGAAAAGGAGAGTTTTGGCTACTTACCTTAGTCCTATGTATAAGTGCTAAGCCTTAAAAAAAATAAAGTGGTAGCCTTTTTTTTTTTGGTTGAAGGTTGTCTCCATTCTTAAAAAAAAGAAACTAGCATAAGCAGCTTTTACCTATTCTAAGGTTGTGTCTATTGTGATTAAGGTTTCATACAACACTATAGCCACTTGCATGATACTCTAAGCTCTCATTAAACTAGTTAACATAATTTCCACTTCTTTGGGACTATGCTTGTACCTATACCGGCCATGGAATTCAATAATCAAACATTCTTTCGGATTTATCTAGTTGCCCTTGAGATCGCGAAGGTAGTCAATCCACCTCCAGCTGCAGGTATACTTTTACCGAATTACTATAACACTAAATTTAAAATGATTAAATAATGAAACTAACTTCACACTAAATTCAAAATGATTAAATAATGAGACTAACTTTACAATTTAACTAGTATTCGTTGAAATAGTTGGTGCAAGATATCCATATTTCTCGAGTAAAAGCCTTCTTCATAGTTATAAAATATAGTTTATAAAATTAACATACATATAAGAGAGCTAAAATTATGTTTTGGATATGTATTATCCCACAATCTAAGTTGATTTGATTATTAAGTAATTAAATTTATAGAATTAATTAGAATTTCATTTTAATTAATACTTAAAAGATGGGTATTTAATTAAATAATATTTTGGAAAAAAGAAAATAATATTTAAATTATGATAATTATAAGATTGGAATTTAAAGATAATTAACTAAATGGCATGGAATTCGTTTAAGTGTATAAAATAAAAATAAATAATGATTATTAAATGAAGAATACTTATTCTTGAATGTATTATATATTATTATTTATCTATTTATCCACTTTGACGATATAAATGATGGTATGTGGTGATTGCATATGGTCTTTGCATAATGATTTCATGATATGATTTGATGGCAAGTGATACTTAGCATATGCATCTTAATTACTTCATGATGGTATAACATGTTATAGTAGTTTATGATGTTTATATCATGACACACAACATGGTATTTGGTTGCTTCATGTTAATATTCAGTGTAGTATTTGACCTTTTAATATGTTCATTCATGATGGATTTTCATGACATAATAGTTATGTAGGATTTCTTGATGATATCATGGATTGGTATTTCATGTAATTGGTATTCAATAGAATGTTTAATTAATTTATGTCGGTATTTCATGATAAGTAAAACATAATTGTGAAGCATATATCATTCCCACATCATTCCATGATGATAGATTATGGTACATTTTGTTGAAAATGTAACTTGTGACGATGCATTCTTCACATGTGATAACTGTAGTTATAGTGTTTTATTATTCATAATGGATTTTATGATATCTTATAATATTGACTACTAATCATTGTTCACTTGTGGAGAGTGCAAGTTGTTAAGGTGATCCACTCAAAGAGTCTAAGGAGTTTAATCATTCAAGGATTTTGTGGGGTTTCATAACCATGAATGAGAATGGCTCCTACAAACTCCTTATGGGATGGGGAAAAATCAATAGTTATCTCTGTGCCAGTGGTTTTTAACTCTTTAACTGGAATTCCATGATAGGATGCATCCTCGTCGGGGGGAAGACATACGGAGAAGGATATTTGATTCCCCAAGCTTATGCCCTAAGAGTCCATACAAAGGGAGTATATTCCATCCTTTTGAGGTGCCTAGAGTGTAATGATCCTAATATCAGTATCAGGGTACCAATAACTAGATGTCGGTTAATACCGATGAGGCCCAGATTGTGGTTAAATTCTGATAAAGCCACACATTTACCGAGAGATGGGAAGGTGGCTATGTTGTGGTAACTTACCAAGGAACTTCCGATGCCTACTGTATGATCCATGAACATGTTATAGTAGAGGGCATGTGCCATGGAGAGCAGGATAATTCAGAGTTGGGGACGAGGATTATGGAGGTGGCAGATTGTATGATTCTTAGGGAGAGGGTAAGGAAGGAGGAAGTTTCACGAATGTGTACTTTTATTTTTTCCTTTGATGACTAGATTGATGCTTGTGTGTAATTGGATTGATGCATAATTGTATGATTGAGTGCATATTATACACCTTGGAAACTAATCAAGATCTTTCTATAACTTAGGGCATGTTGATTGTAATAGTATAGGTGAAATATTTATGTGTGATGGACATATGTATAAATATCTCATCTTCACAATAGTACTATCTATATATATTACCTATTTTGTACATGTTTGATTAAGTCTTTGTAATTGTTTTTATGGGGTTATAACTTTGAGACGAAGTTTCCCGAAGGGGGGGAGTATGTAACACCCCAATCTTCGACATTAGAATAAGCATATGATAGTAGTAAAAGGTCATGTAATATGTAAAAAGAAAAATTGTGCACTTGTAATTTAACTTTAATGCATGGGTGACAAGGGTTTCATGAATGCAAAATTAAGAAATTGAGTAAAATATGGGAAATTACAATAAAAGGGGAGCAAGACCAAGAGATAAGGGCTCTTGTCTCGATGATTGTTTTAGTGGGTTTCTTGATTGTTGTGGTAGTTTTATGTTGTGTGTGCACATGCTAAGAGGGATGATACAGAGGAAGAGACAATGTAATAGAGTTTTTGAGTGTGATTCAACCCATCCAAGTACAATTTATTGGACAAAGAAACCCTAAAATCCATTAAATTGTACTTGGATGGGTATAATCACACTCAAAAACTATATTCCACCCTCTCTTCCTCCTTATCCTCCCTCTTAGCAGGTGCACATGCAACAAAAATCTAGCACAACAATCAAGAAGCCCACTAAAACAATCAACAAGACTCGAGTCCTTACCTCTTGGTCTTGCTCCCTTTTTATTGTAATTTTCCATATTTTACTCACTTTCTTAATTTTGCATGCATGAAACACTTGTCACCCATGCACTTAACTTAAATTACAAGTGCACATTATCATCATTTTCAATATTATCTAGTGTTAAAGAATGACTCATCAACATATCAGTGTGGGATTCAACTAACAACTAGACAAGTTGGAAACAACTTAATATACTTGATGATTTATCAATGCAATTTTAAAAAACATTCTCTATGATCCAATGTGTTGCTCCTATTCATCAACAAAAAATGATAGAGAATGGGACCCAATCATTGGAATCTACACATTAAAATAGGGATATTAGTTGCAATATCAAAGGGCACAAACACTACCTAAATCGACTATGTGGAAACATATTTGGTACCTTGATGGTCTTCCTACAATCAATATTTTATGTTGGGTGTTGTTACATGGTAAAATCAACAAAAAAACACCTACAAAAGAGATTTCATATGGGACCGTTAAGATTCTCTCTTCGTCATTCAACCAAAGAATCCTCCTCCCATATTTTTCTTGATTTCCCTTTCACCGTTAAGTATTGTAGAGCTCTTTCCTTGAGCCGAGGGCTACTATCATGCATCTCTTAATCTAGAAATATATGATTATGGATTGGAATTGTTTCTATCCTAGATCCTTGTTCAAGAAACCTACCTTAAGTCAAGTCTAGATGGCTCTACCAAAATACCTACATTAGAAAGTTTGGATAGGAAGGGATAGAATCATCTTTCACTCAAAGAAAAATCCTCCTTGTAAAGTGGCAACACATTTGAGAAGTTGAGTGAAGCATTTATTTCAAAAAGAAATCTGAATCTCTATATCACATACTTGGGGATAGAGTAAACAATTTAGAACTATTACATTTTTACAAGACCCGCTACCTTTAGTGCAAACACATACTTAGGAAGCCACATTTAGGGGCAAATTGGAAGATAAAGATGGTAGCTTTAGAATTTCAGGAATGGAACATGATGTAACTTAAATTCTTTTTTGACGGTGCCTTTAAAGAAAATCCAGGGATGGAAGCTGGGTGGGGATTTGGGGGGGCAGGGTAATTCTTGGCTCTAAAGGAAAATAAGAAGTATCATTTGCATACAGATTCAGAGTGATGACGAATAACCAAGCATAGGTCTATGCCCTATATGTTGGATTAGTCATTCTTCAGGATCAAAGTGTCATGGTTGTTGGTGATTTTATGATTGTAATTGGGCAAGTTAGAAGACCCAAAGTTACAATGAGAACAATCTTATCCAAAATGATCGAAAGAATTAGAGGACTAATTTCTCACTTAGAGTTCTCTCATATCCAACTATCATGCAACATAATGGTAAATGAAATGGAAAATAAGGAAATTTATTTAAATGAAAAGGTAAATGTGAAAAAAGGGGGTGACCTTGAATTAATGCCAATTTTGTGAGTTAGCTTGGTAGGGTCATACATGCATGTCATGATCAAAGGAAACATGGAAAAATTTATATTGAATAGGATTGAGGTGAGGGTCAACTCCTCTCCTCTTATCGATTGCATACTCTTTGCACATTTCTCTTCCATATCTTGTAGTGTGTGTATTTCCAACGACATGATAGTTCTTCTCTTTGTTGGTGGGATTTAATTTCAGGGAAAGAGTTCAATATTTCTGCTATGATGGGAAACTGGGTCGTCTCAAAGTGAATTGGTTCTCCTCCTTGGAAGCTTGATTTAGTCATTGAGAAGGTAAGCCATTTCAGTCCATACCTATATACATTGGGCATTTGGTGAATACCCTTATGGTTGTATTGTGTTATTCTTTTGGTTTTCTTCTAAGTCAAGGTATTGGCGTTATCCTAAATCTTACAATTTTGAAGAATCCATAGTTGTTGGCAATACAATTCAATGATTTAGAGATAAATTATATGATTGAGCATAATCATTCATGTTGTTTTGTAAATTTTGGGCTTCTTGACATTTGTAAAGCTTTAAAAAGTCTAGATGGACAAATTGAAGGTTTGCATAGGCCTCTCTTTCATTTGAATGAGTAATTGAATTCTCAATTGTCCAAAGAAGTTGAATTGGAAATTGTTTTGGAGGCATAGAACAATTAGATTAACAAAATCTTGCCATAATTGGACATGCAATATAACATACTAATTGGCTTCTCTTGAAGTTCATAATCATTGTTAGGTCATCTTATAAATTTCATTACTTCACTTAAAAATGAGTAGTTTGAAGATGTCATGGTGTAACATGCCTTTGGAAGCCTTATAGACATTGTACTAGTTGAACAAGAACTTGGAAAAGCCAAGAGATGAAAATGTTACTATAGAGAAAACCCATAGTGGACATGTTTTTCTATAAATCTGTAGGGCTTTATGTATTATCAATATATTTTTCTAAGAAGTTAATTCATCCTTATTATGTTCCCAACAGGGAATATATATGAATCGGTTAGTACAATTAATTTGATAGGCATATTTAAATTTTTTAGTTTTCAAATGTTTTTAATATAAAATTTTATTTTTTGAATTATTTAAATATTGATTTAACTTAATTTTTATTGGCCTTTTGCAGGTGACGTTTGATTGGTTCTTTGTGCCCCAAGACTTGGCGGCGTGATGACGTAAGCAATAGTAATGGCCTAAGTACTAGGACTGGCATGTATTGGAAAATGGTTTTCATTTATTTTTTTGGAAGAGAATTATTTTCTCGAGGCCCAGGACACACTTCAAATCATGCGCATGTCAACTGCCACACAGCCATTGTAAAGCAATGGTGAGCCATTCTATGTCTGAGTACAAAAGCAAGGGAACAAACATTCGGCAATTCTAATTTCTACCCTATCGTTTGGACCAGTGGAAAAAATTGGAAATTAGAATTTACAGAAAGGAAATAATGGTCTCTGTTTAGGAAGATGTATGAAGAATGCTACAGCCGAAATCTCAGGGCTGCTTCTATCAAGAACATTCCAATACCAACTGTACGTGAGATAAATGTTGGCAATTTGGGTACTGATCGTATGCCTTTTGAAAGGCCCATGAGCTACATCAAGACAACACAGGATGAAGTTAGCAGGGCTCTGGTCGATGTTCGTGTAGTCTATGATATGGAATTCGAGGATGAAGAATGGCTTAGATGATTCAATAGCGCTGATGTTGATTATGACATTATGGCTGATGAAGTGTCTGAGGAAACTTTTGAGGCAATTATAGACATGTTGGCAAAGACTGCTTTCATGCAAGAGTGTGAGTTTTTTAGATGATGCGATTCAATTTTGTTCTCGATTGGCACCAGTAGAAGTTTTGGCTTCAATACATGGTCATTGGATGGGAAAAAAGAAGAAAAAATGCTCAGCATTGGTTCGAGAATTTCAGGTGGGTGACAATCTGTTGGAAAATTCTTACAATTCTTTTATGTTTTCATGTACTTATGTGGGGTAGAATGTGAGCCTCCTGTTTGGGAATGGTTATATAATTTTATTTGATTTTTGGGGTTTCATTCTAACATTTGTATTGATGGATAAACTTTATGCTTAATACAGACATCTCCATCCAACCACAGAAACCATGGTGGAAATTCATATAGAGGAAAGACATTTAGAGGTCAACATAGTGGGAAGACTTTCATTGGGAAACCTTATGTGAGAAATTGGGATGTTGGAACGTCCATTGGTAAGTTGTATCTACTTCACTATTGTCACATGTAAAGAAAAAAAAATGGGAGATAATGTGATCTATATGCTATGTTGGTCTTTGTAATAATACTACTTGTATGTAAGAAATATGAAGTTGGAGCAGGACAACAAGAACTGAAGCCCTTACTCCTTTTTGTTTGTTTGTTTGGAGAAAAATGCAGCAGCAATTTTATGGAATAACTTCAGGCAGTGAGGGTTCCTCTGATGCTGTAGATATGATGCAAAACATCTTGTTTACAATTTAAAAACCTCCCTCTTACTTATGGATTGAAGAGAAATATACACAGCTGGATGTTGCTAGTAGGAAAATACTGTCTTATATATATCTGACAGGCAATGAATGGAAGGCTATTTCCAAATATGCTAGCTCAATGCCACCATCACAGGGTAGGCAGTGCTCAACTAAGTTTTTTGAGCCAGTTAAAGGGTGGTAAACACTACTTGTTAGGTCTTTGATTAAAGTAATCCTCCCGACTAAGGTTATCTGAATGTTATTAAAAGCGCCCAAGCCCCACTCAATATAGAAATTCTAGGAGTATTTCAAGGCAGTTCTTATAATCCCATAACATTTGGTAGCTTTCCATTGAATATGAATTGTCAGTGTGGAGTTTTATTATGTTTCAAATTCTATTCCATTCAACTTTATATTGAATTTAAGCTACAAGCAAATTGTCCATATGAGACAACACTTCTTACTGGTAGATGAAACAGTTCCTCAATATTTATTTGTTATTACTTTTCCTATGCTTCTACATTTCTTAGTTGATATGAAAAGATTCAAGAAGCTGAAAGAGATGAACGTGTTACAAGGGAAATTTTTGCCTCAAAACGTGAAATAGTTGCACTAAAACATAGAAGAGCCAAGATACTACACCGGGCTGCAGATATGGAAATATATAAAGCTGTGGTAGCTACAAGGAAGGCTGAGGCAATCAGAGATCTTGAGCAAGCAAGATTGTTGCGTTTTCAGACTTCTGAGCAATTTTCTAATGATAGTAGGATTATCGAAAATGTTAATGCATCTGGAGGATCTGTGAGCAACCTTTCTGTACAATGACTTGACATGCTAGAGCCAACACTATCGTTATAGTTTGCATCGCTGGCATAATTTGCTTTCAATATTTTTCAAAATACACTCACTACATTTAAAGATTTTGGAGGTGATAATTGAATTTTGGATAGCAAGAATCCAAAGTTCATTCCAAGTTGAATAGCATAATTGAAGGGAAATTGGCAACCCCTTCAAGTAAAGAAGTTAGTTTTGCCATGAGACTGCACATTTTGAAAGATCCAAGAGGGCTTTGGTACTAGGAAAATTGCATGAATTCCGTTCGATTTTTAATTTTTTTGCCATATTCCACTTGTTTTTTGAGCCAAATTCTCAATTTTGTTCCTCAAATTCGGTTCAAGTATGTGCCTGTCAACCCTCACAATTTCTGTAAAAGTCATTATGGGTACATGCTTGCATGTCCACACTGTAGTATTATTTTTGACTTGTCTGTGATGGCGGTTTGTACAATTATTCTGATTGTGCATGATGTATATATTACAATGCTCAATTGACACTTTACATGTTGAATGTGAATGATGTATATTACAATGCTCAATTGACACTTTACATGTTGACTGTGGTACTGTCTTGGTAATCTCTTCTTCTGACAGTTTCTATTGTGAACAAATTCTCTCTAAAAGTAATGATTTTGGACTGGTGTACACAATATTTGCTTGAATGCATCAAATCATCTTTTACTTTGTATGCATGATGGCACATGTAGCTCAGGAATGTATTTGAATGTTTGTATTAAGCATGTAAAATTTGCGATGCAAGTAATTATCATATTTTGTTAAGTGCATCAGACATGGAGATCAATTTGTTGGGTTACTCCAAAGTTTAAACACTTTTAGTCACATATCCAAACTCTTTACAGCGATTAGTTTTGAATTTGGATTATGTACCTGACCAAGCCCCATCCCGACCACAATCCAGACAAATAGCCACCTTTTGCTCATTAATCTGAAAATTTTACTTTGTTAAATTGGGACCACTCTACCAGTTCTAAGTTTTCTTGTAAACATCTAAGGTCAATGTTTTTTTTACCATGGGAACAGCAAGATCTCAAGGATATATCCAATAGCTTGCTCATCAAAAATAGATCACTCCCTATCCCCCCCCTCGGAATAGCATTTAAGACCCCTCACTCAGCATAGTTTATGAATGACAAGCTTGGTGTTGAGGCCTGGAAATTCACAGACAACAACAGAAAGGGATTCTCCCTAGTCAACGTTCCCAACTAGCCCGTTGACTATTTGGTATAGGAAATCCGTCTGGTTTGCGGTCCGGCTACCGTAGGTCAAAGTAACATAAACAAAGGCTTTACCGGTTGAGGCCTGGTCCATTGTGTATATTTTTGTATTTTTTGACTTAAATATGATGTGCAGATGCCTAATTAACCATGCAGGGCGATAAGGATGTAAGGAGTATTCACAATGTGATGCACAGGTTCTAACCTCTCATCTTAGGCTCAAAAGCATCTAAATCACATGTATAGAAATAAAACTAACTATCTATCTATCTATCCCCGGGGAGCAAACTTTAACTTTATTTGTGAGTAATGTAAAGTGTGCATGCAACATAAAGAGAAGCTACAGTTAGCTGATATTTCTTTCCACAATGCATGAACGATTAAATATATTTCAACAATCAGATAGCCAATTGTTTTATGAACAACATACATTACTCATGGTGGTAATTCCACAAAATAAACCAGAAATCATTTAAACAAGAACATAGGTTCTGAGAGTTAGAACGATCTCACGGTTAATGGACAAAAATATGGAAAAACAAAATAGTTCATCTTTCAGCCATCCATAGCATAACATTTGAAAGTGCCACAAATCTTCCTCCAACAGGAAAACAAGACTTCTTTATTGCAAAGAGAAATCCTTCTTCTTACAATATAGCTTTTTCATGTCTAACTGGGAAAAAGTCCCCCCTCCCTCTAAGTTTATTACATTTATACAAAAAGGGTGAAACTGTTGGGCTGCCCAAAAGTACCTTTTGGGATTCCCAACTCTTCGCCTCCCAAAACTTTACTCTTCCTCAAAGATTTACAAATCGTTACAAATTGCAAAAAAGTGACCACTCCTTTACGAGGAGGGTCGCACTTGGGCATCTAGAAACTTCTTCCATTTCGCAGCTTCAGAGGCAATGCCCTCAAATGCGTAGGGTTCCAAAAATTGAATGTTGATTTCAAATTTTTCATCCTGGTTCTTTATAGCCTCCACTCTTGTAGCGCTCAACCGAAGCTGGTCTTCCAAAAGCTGCACACTAACTGTTTAATGGCCTACTTCGCTTCTCAGAATCTGCTCATCAATGGCCTTAATGCGTTGCATTCTTGCTTCTTCATCCTGATGTCTTTTATACAACATCTCCACAAATGAATTATGGTCTGGGAAATCATCCAGCCTCTGCTCGGCCTCTACCTGGCACCGGTTGTATGTGATAAGGACTCTTCTGAAAAATTCCGTGCAGTCTCCCTTCGTCTTCTTGACTGCTTTCTTGAAATCCTCTGCAGTGTTAATAGCAAATTCTATTAAGTTATAATACCGCTTGAGGGCTTGTTTATCTTTTGATGGCAGCTCTGTTGGAGTTTCTTCATTGCTTTCCAACCTCACCATTCTTGCAGTCAGGACCTTGAGGACATCCTGAGATCTGTCCACAAAGTAAGATGCAGTTTCCAAGATCTCTTCTAATCGGCCATCGATCTGCAGTACTCTACATCTCTCCTCTTCAACAGCAGTCTGTAGCTGCAGCATCTTGGATTTTTGGGCCAAGACATGCTCTTTGAATGGCTGGAGGTTAACCTGTTGTTCTCTTGCTTCCTCCAGAGCAGTGGTTAGAGAAGAAATCTGCTCTTGATGTTTCTCTCTCTGTTCTTGGGAGTGCATCTCACTGGCCTGCAAGATAATCTTTTACTGCTCTTCTAGCTCTTCTACCTTCTCGTGTAGCTGTTCTTTCTCTATCTTCATCTCTTGACATTCTTTCTGTACTTTCTCCAGAGCCTCCTGTGTATTTTCTATAACTTGTCTTTCTACTTGGAGGGCCTGTACTTCAGCCCTTGAGGACTTCATTTCCCTTTGCATATCTTCATATTTTCTCTTAAGCCTATTGCTTTCTTCTCTCTCTCTCTCTCCTCAATGTATCTTTCAACTGAGCAGAGGACTTCTTAGACTGCTCCAAGTTAGTTATTACCTTGTCCATGTTATCTTCTGAGGCGTGGATTAGTGCAGTCCCGAATCTCAAGGTGAATCTTGGATCTTGGTTTGTTCCCAACATAACAGCTGTATCCGTTATCATTTTACTAGGCATATCTCCTGTTTCAACCCTCTTTTCTGTTCTCTTTATTATCCTCTTTGTAGCCCTGTCATAAAACACAGTGTTAAAATCAGGGATTTCTTCTCCCTTTTTCTGCACAAAGGGGACCAGCTTCAGTGTGGGGACCATGGGTGTGCTGGCAGCAGGTACTTGTGGGTCTTGAACCTCGGGGTTCTCCACGTCCTGGGTCTGCCCTGCAGCTGTTTCAGAAGCTGACTGCTCTGTCTGTGTCAATGTTAGTCTTTCAGCTTCTTGCTTTTGAAGCTCCTCATCCAGCTTCCTTTTATTTTCTTCTTTTGCTTTCTCAGCTGCTTCCTGAGCAGCCTTTCTTTTCTCTTCTTCTTCTGTGTGCAACCACCCTACAGCTTCTTGCACCAATCTTTGAGCTTCCTCATTTCTCTTTCTGGCCTCTTCATCAGCCTTGGCTTGTTCATCTCCCTTCCCATCTTTTGTGGTAATCTTCTTCTTAAACCTTCTTTTCAAGGCTGTCATGTTTACCGCATTTCGGAATATGGACTCCTCTTGATCCCAATGGTGGGCATACTCAACATGCACGTTGTGCTCTTTACAGTGTTCAGCCACTTTGCCATGAGTATAATTTCTACGAAAGGGCATTTTTCCAAAATGAAATCTTTCCAGTTCTTCTACAAATTCATCATCCTTTTTCACTCTGGTAAACTTGTAGCTTCCTAATATGAAGGGAAAAGGAGGATAAGCAGTCTTCTTATGCTTGAACAAAAAGCTGCCTATTCCATCCAGGAATACTTGTCTGACTGCCTCCTTGTGGATAATGTAATCAGTCGTGTATCTAGGCAGTAGGGAAGGTGCTCTCGAACCTCCAAACATCCTGAAGTACAGGCCATTTTCAGTCAGATAGTAGTCTTCATACTCCTCTATTACTTACAGGGCCTCCTCCAACATACAATCACACTCCTTGAGGAAAGTGAGTGTGTATAGTGGCATAAGGACGTGTTCACGGACTTCTCTGTAATGGCTGTGATATTTATGTGCCCACAATGGTTTCTAAGCAGCATAGACAGGCATTCTTTCCCTGCCCCAGATGCACCCGAGACCAGGGAAAGGCTGGTTGCATAATATATATTCTATCAATATGGAAATATTATAGAATTCTGATCTCTTCTGGGACTCTCCTCCCAAGGATGAGGCCAAGCAAGAAGAAAGATTGTTTGAGACAAGGTTGGCCCAGTTGAAAATTGTCCCCTGGGTTGCAACATAAAAGATGATGGGTATCCATTCCAGCTTGAAGAATATACCATGTGCTCTTCCAAAAATCCGGTTCAACATTAAAGCTATGAACCTGTAGGGAGCCCTTAAGCTAGCTGTATCATAATCACATGTTGGTCTGTATATGTAATGTTTTCCTTCCAACATCATCTTTTTAAATGTCTCCACCAGATCCATTCTAATGTTGTTTAGCCAATCATCAGATAGAAACACTTTGGCTTCTGGCAGGTGGTAAGCCAACGCTACATATCCAGGGCTGTATGCAGCATAGCCCTGTCTTTCAACATTTTCCAGAATAATTGTTGTGACATCTGCCTGGGGTAGAATCCATCTGATTACCTCAGATCACGGGAACAAATATGGTCTGGTGGCGATCTTCATCAGTGAAGATATTTCTATGCTGGCATATATCGACTCTTCTTCTAAGCCCATGTCAGGAACCTCTCTGTGGGTGATCAATCTATATATCTCCCCCCACTGGTATTCAGGTTCAATACCAGAAATGCACTTAGTGTCTTCGTAAATGTATTCAGTTTTAGTGACCACTTCTACTTTTGGTTCTTCTTCGACCACAGGGGCCTTCTTCTTTTGCCTCTCTGACATTGTGAATTCTTCCTGCCATAAAATTGTAAAATTAAGCCATTTTGGCTGAGTGACAGACTTGCATACATTAATGTGCGATGTGCCATTTCTTCTATATTTAACATAATAACAATCAGTCAATGAAGCAAATATATGCATGTACAGCCTGAAATGGTCTAACTAACTGAACTATTAAGACCCGATGTTTAGTGTTCAGTGACTTAGTCTATGTCTAGCATGATTGAAGATAGTTATATGTAGTAAGATTATGCAAGCTACCACTGTTCGCCAATACCAAACATTTCTAACAATACAATCGGACGGGAAAACATCTACATTAGTGCGAAGAAAACTCTCGCTCTTTGCGGGTGCCATTATCAAATCACCGTGAGGGAAAATAGAACCACTACGCGAGTTTCTAAGGTGCGTTTGATCAAAGAAAAACCCCTTGTGCAAAGCTACGATAAAGAACTATGCGTCGCGGTACACCCTCTTCCCTGGCCCGGGTTCGAAACTGAGCACGAAATTGGTTGCGCTGGACCTCGAAGGTAAAACAGTCGTGGCTTAAAGATATGGCTAGCACTAAACGGGGCAAACAGCCCAAACCTCATAGAGAAAAGTGGCAGAAACCTACTTCTACCCATCATCAACACGCAGGGTGGTTTGGCGCAGACAGCGTAATGGTCGTCTGTGCCAAAACCCCTCAATCCCTATGCGCAGGGTTGCAAAATATACAGCGGTGGAAAACAAAGCTATTCTGAAGGTTAAACCTCCCTCCCACGGCCAACTAGGATAAAATCTCCACCTATATAGGTGTATAATTTAACGGGACGAGGAAAATGGCTGGGGACACAAACCTCTGTAGAAAACAACCAACAGTTCAAACGGAAAGGGAAAAATACGACGAGGGGCCTACCTAGCAATATGGCGAGTATGGCGGTTCGACGACGGTCAGGCTTCCACAGTTGCCACCTAGATGTAGGTACACTGACAGCGGGGTCCTTTGCTATCTCGAGAAAACGACAATGTGACAATGACAATGCTCGACAGTCAAAAATAACAACAATAATAAAAGACATAACCCCTTGACCCCGTATATATAGTCAATCACAATGGGCGAGCAAAAGATCAGATGGCAGAAAGCTTCTGAATCAGAGGTTGAAAGTATGCTTTCTTTCGCAATGGTGGAAGGCTAAAATTCTAAGCCCTCCACGGGGTCATACATATCGGATGGCGAACCACTTTTGGGTCGGAAGCTGAAAGCAATCGTCCTTCTGCAACGGCGAACGACCAAAGCGTAGATCCAGCCGCGGAGACATGCATGGCAGGAAAAAGTTAGAAGATCGGACGTCGGAGACATTTGGGTCGGAAGACAAAAGGGTACTTCTGTCCGCAACGGCGGAAAACCAAACCATAGACCCAGCCGCAACAACGGGGATAACCGGGTGACAACTAACCGCGCGTCGGATTTCTAACATCGGAACGAAAATAGAATCGCAGCCGCAACGGTGGATACCAAACGGATTTACGGGGTCCGAAACCTCAAACCATAATCGGGAGAGAAAGAGGTTTCCCATCAGCAACGGCGGAAGAAGAAGTCATGACAGTTCCGACACAAAACCAAAAGGCAGCCGATTAAAATCAATTGAAACGGGAGAAACAATCAAAGTCAAAAACCGAATGTTTATCCGCAACGGCGAGGAAAGAAAGGACAAGTCCTTCTGATTCAAACCAAACAAAACAACCGATTCAAACAATGTAACGGGAGAAATTTCAAAGTCAAGACTCGCTATTCTTCCGCAACGGTGAAAGCTTTAACCAAACCAATTCCCAATTTGAACGAGCTGAAAAATGCGTCCAAAGGCAGCAATAAAGTTTGATCAAACATTAGATTTTTTCAAGCATCAAAGGGGGAATCAAAACAAGTGGTAAATCAATTCAATCATTCTGAGAAAACAAAAGAAGAAAATCAACTAATCCAAAGCAAAGGAGGGTCCTAATTTTTTTTGGAATTTTGGGAAATTGTTGCAGTTGCAACAATTGGCGACTACCTGGTGAACCACAGATTTCTGAATGAACTCCTTCCCAGTGCAAGACCGTCTGAATAAAATTAGAAATCTTCTAGATGTTTGTATCCCTAGGCTGGCCAACTTAAGCATTTAAACCATTGAGAAGCAGTCCATCCGTTGGGAAATGGTAACATCAGAAATATTGCGAGTCTGAATGACTCTTTTGAGGCCTAATAAGTGAGTTTTATTTTATCCATCCTTAGGTAGTTTCATGCTTGGACACCACAGGATTGTGACAGATAGTAAACAGCATTATCCTTTTGTTCCTCATTCCCATGCCAATTGCACTTTGGTGCCATTTGAACTTTAGTTCTTTTGAGTCCTCCATTTGCCTTTCTTACTGAATTTTAATTCAGGATCCTCTATCCCATAGTGTCCTTTTGTGTGAGCGGTGTATTTCATGTTTCAGCTCACGAACGGAGAGGATCTTCTGGCAATTTAGTACTTATGCTTTTGATACTTTGCTTTGATATGTCTTTTTTCTTTCAGGAGTTTTGACTCTTGGTAGCTTTTAGCTTTTCTGAAACTATGGCATGGGATCATTTATATATGATATACTGTTTACCTTGCTTCCTTTCCATGGGTCTTTCACTGTCACCCCCTTGGATATTTAAGATGTGAAATGGATGGAGCCTCGAAATAGTATTCCAGACCTCTTTACTTCTGAGTTATTTACAGGGGTTAAATAAGACTTCAATGAGTGCATGGCCAGTTAGGAACACTGCTACTAGAAGACATTCTATACTTTTAAAGCACAGTCTTATGCTCAAGATTTCAGTTAATAAAGAACCCTGATGTTTCCATTGCAACCAAAAGTTTTCCTCTTTATTCAAAACATAGCAGTAAAGAAAACAGCATCAAATCAAATAATCAAAAGAAAACAACATCAAAGCATCAAAGAAAAACGACATCAATTTATTTATGTACAAAGCAAAAGAAAAGAAATTTTTTTTGCCCACTCCTGAATATCTTTAATTTAGGGAGTTAAAGGGTGGGCTGGATTATAGACATGAGACATCTAACCATGGTCTAGCTCTGTTATTTTTTAAATTGAACACATGTCTACAATCCTACATTCATCTTCATCATCCTGAGGAAGTTGAAGGATCTCAGGCTGATAGTTAATCTTAGAACTGGCTTTTCTTTCTATGAGATGTCTTATCTTAAACTCAATCAGATAATTTCCCAAGATAGAATCAGCAGATTCATTTCCCTCTCCTAGTTTAGTGATAATGTGTTTCATGTAAGGCTCTCTCAAAATCTTAATCTTATTCGGGGTACCCGTGAGAGGAAACAATAAATGAGACCAATCTGAAGCAAAATAGCCTTTTAACCTGGAAGACCAATCTCTGTTGAGAATAAGCCCATATCCACTAGGTATGTCAGCCACAGTAATGTCAATAAATTGACAAATCTTGTTGTTTGCAGACAAACGAATGAGGACATTTTTCATTTCTCCCACTACTTTGACCCCTGTGCTGTCTAATTGCGTTACTTCACAAAATGTGGACTCTGGCTGTCCATTAATCTTTTTGCAGATCTCCAGTGGAATAACATTCACCGCTGATCCAGAATCTACTAAGCAATTATGCACATTATGATTCGGCATTTCTAGGGTCAAAAGAAAAGGTGGGGTATCAGCTTTCTCTTCCCAACCTAGTTCTATGTCTTCTTCTCCTAGTTGGTTTTGAGTAGGTATATCTTCTTCAAGCTCTCCAATTTCATTAGTGTTTCCCACATTAACACCTACCTGTTCTTCTACAGTTTTGACAGGCTCACCAATTGGGTTGGTTTCCTGATTGACCGTAGTGACTTCAGGTGTTTTATTTTTAGCATTCACATATGCCTGTCTCTTGACATTCTTTTGCAATCTTTTGATCTTCGAAATTGTTGAATCCATGCCCTTTGTTGCTGTAGGTGTGCATTCAGTTTTGAGAGCGCTCTCTTCAGTGTCAAACATCGAGATACCATTCCATGAAAACATGGTGTCATTATCTTGTTTCTCCATAGCCTGGTTTTTCTTTTCCTCTTTGTCACTGTCCTTGGTTAATTTAGAATCTAGCAGCTGATTCATAACCAATGACATCGAATTCAACCATTGAGGGCACTTCTTTTCTGAATGAGGTTGTTGGTGAAAAATGCAGAAATTATCACCCCCTACTTCAGTTATGTTTACTGATGGTAAATTTGGTGGAGGTATTTTCCATTGGTTTCTATCCTCTCTTTTTTGGTAGTAGGGTTTGTGAGTTTTCTGAGCTTCCCTCCCTTTCTCCAGATCTATTATTCTGTTGGATAGATTCTGCATCATTTTCAACATTCCTTTATAATCATGTGATTGTTCATCTTTAGGTTTAGACATCAGTAAAGCTCTTCTATTTGTAGTCTTCTCTCCAGGTAAGTCAGGATAATCTTCTACATTTTCCCTTTCAGCTTCTACCCTTTCTGCCTCTTCATAAGTTTCTACCAATGTAGGTTTGGATTTCATCTTGGCAAACATGGCTAGCTCAGGTCCTAGGGCTGAGGTATAATATTCAATTAAGACCTTGTTTGAGGGTCTGTCAGCTTCAGAAAAGTTCTTTAGGTATATTGAAAATCTTTGAGTGAAACTACATACTTTCTCATTCTTCTCTTTTCTTAACAAACCAAGACCTTTCATCAATGAGGCATGTGTTTTTTAGGCTGTGTATTTACTTCTGAAAACCCTTTAAAAAGTATTCCAATCTGGGATCGAGTTTGCGAGCAGGGCAAAGTACCATGAAGTAGCTGCCCCTTTCAAGGTACGAGGGAATAATCTATAGACAACATCTTCGTACTCCCCATCCCTTAACCCTTCTACTGCTAAATAGAAACTCTGCAAGTGGTCATCTACAGCAATCCTTTCCTCGGGGTCAAACTTAGGTAGCAGCTTGTCAAAATATTGAGGTAGGTTATGCAATGGAGGTGTGAGGTTCAAAGGTGATCTAGCTCTCCAAGCAGGAAATGGGTTGGGCTGGTTCACAATTACACCAGCCATGAGCACAGGTAAAAGAACAAAGTCTGAGTAAAGAGCAACGTAGGGTGAGAACAGGCTTTCTTACTTCAACGGTATAACCGAAACCTGTAAGTACTTGGGTCAGGTTGAAAGCTTCAAAACATCTGTTGGTAAGGTAATCTTGGGAAAAATAAGTTTCCACGGCTAGCCATTCACTGGCGGCCCTCCTTCTAGCGCCAGAACTGTTGAGGCCTGGAAATTCGCAGGCAACAATAGAAAGGGATTCTCCCCAGTCAACGTTCCCAACTAGCCTGTTGACTGTTTGGTATAGAGAATCTGTCCGGTTTGCGGTCCGGCTACCGTAGGTCAAAGTAACATAAAAAAAGGCTTTACCGGTTGCGGCCCGGTCCACCGTGTATATTTTTGTATTTTTTGACTTAAATATGATGTGCAGATGCCTAATTAACCATGCAGGGCGATAAATATGCAAGGAGTATTCACAATGTGATGCGCAGGTTCTTACCTCTCGTCTTAGGCTCACAAGCATCTAAATCACATGTACAGAAATAAAACTATCTATCTATCTATCTATCTATCTATCTATCCCCGGGGAGCAAACTTTAACTTTATTTGTGAGTAATGTAAAGTGTGCATGCAACATAAAGAGAAACTACAGTTAGCTAATATTTCTTTCCACAATGCATGAACGATTAAATATATTTCAACAATCAGATAGCCAATTGTTTTATGAACAACATACATTACTCATGGTGGTAATTCCACAAAATAAACCAGAAATCATTTAAACAAGAACATAGGTTCTGAGAGTTAGAAAGATCTCACGGTTAATGGAAAAAAAGATGGAAAAAAAAATAGTTCATCTTTCAACCATCCACAACATAACATTTGAAAGTGCCACCAATCTTCCTCCAAGAGGCAAACAAGACTTCTTTATTGCAAAGAGAAATCCTTCTTCTTACAATATAGCTTTTTCATGTCTAACTAGGAAAAATTCCCCCCTCCCTCTAAGTCTATTACATTTATACAAATAGGGTGAAACTGTTGGGCTGCCCAAAAGTACCTTTTGGGCTTCCCATCTCTTCGCCTCCCAAAACTTAAAACTCTTCCTCAAAGATTTACAAAATCGTTACAAATTGAAAAAAAGTGACCACTCCTTTACGAGGAGGGTCCCACTTGGGCATCTAGAAACTTCTTCCATTTCGCAGCTTCAGAAGCAATGCCCTCAAATGCGCAGGGTTCCAAAAAATGAATGTTCATTTCAAATTTTTCAGCCTGGTTCTTTATAGCCTCCACTCTGGCAGCGCTCAACCGAAGCTGGTCTTCCAAAATCTACACACTAACTGCTGAATGGCCTACTTCGCTTCTCAGAATCTGGTCATCAATGGCCTTAATGCGTTGCATTCTTACTTCTTCATCTTGATGTCTTTTCTACAACATCTCCACAAATGAATTGTGGTCTGGGAAATCATCCAGCCTCTGCTCAGCCTCTACCTGGCACCGGTTTTATGTGATAAGGACTCTTCTGAAAAATTCCGTGCAGGTTCCCTTCGTCTTCTTGACTGCTTTCTTGAAATCCTCTGCGGTGTTAATATCAAATTCTATTAAGTTATAATCCCGCTTGAGGGATTGTTTATCTTTTGATGGCAGCTCTGCTGGAGTTTCTTCATTGCTTTCCAACCTCGCCATTCTTGCAGTCAGGACCTCGAGGACATCTTGAGATTTGTCCACAAAGTAAGATGCAATTTCCAAGATCCCTTCTAATTGGCCATCGATCTACAGCACTCTACATCTCTCCTCTTTAACAGTAGTCTGTAGCTACAACATCTTGGCTTTTTGGGCAGAGACATGCTCTTTGAATGGCTGGAGGTTAACCTGCTGTTCTCTTGCTTCCTCCAGAGCAGTGGTCAGAGAAGAAATCTGCTCTTGATGTTTCTCTCTCTATTCTTGGGAGTGCATCTCACTGGCCTGCAAGATAATCTTTTGTTTCTCTTCTAGCTCTTCTACCTTCTCCTATAGCCGTTCTTTCTCTATCTTCAGCTCTTGACATTCTTTCTGCACTTTCTCTAGAGCCTCCTCTGTATTTTCCATAACTTGTCTTTCTACTTGTAGGGCCTGTACTTCAGCCCTTGAGGACTTCATTTCCCTTTGCATATATTCATATTTTCTCTTAAGCCTATTGCTTTCTTCTCTCTCTCTCCTCAATGTATCTTTCAACTGAGCAGAGGACTTCTTGGACTGCTCCAAGTTAGTTATTACCTTGTCCATGTTATCTTCTGAGGCGTGGATTAGTGCAGTCCCGGCTCTCAGGGTGAATCTTGGATCTTGGTTTGTTCCCAACATAACAGCCGTATCCGTTATCATTTTACCAGGCATATATCCTGTTTCAACCCTCTTTTCTGTTCTCTTTATTATCCTCTTTGCAGCCCTGTCATAAAACACAGTGTTAAAATCAGGGATTTCTTCTCCCTTTTTCTGCACAAAGGGGACTAGCTTCAGTGTGGGGACCATGGGTGTGTTGGCAGCAGGTACTTGTGGGTCCTAAACCTCGGGGTTCTCCACATCCTGGGTCTGCCCTGCAACTGTTTCAGAAGCTAACTGCTCTGTCTGTGTCAACTTTAGTCTTTCAACTTCTTGCTTTTGAAGATCCTCATCCAGCTTCCTTTTCTTTTCTTCTTCTGCTTTCTCAGCTGCTTCCTGAGAAGCCTTTATTTTCTCTTCTTCTTCTGTGTGCATCCACCCTGCAGCTTCTTGTGCCAATCTCTGAGCTTCCTCATTTCTCTTTCTGGCCTCTTCATCAGCCTTGGCTTGTTCATCTCCCTTCCCACCTTTTGTGGTAATCTTCTTCTTAAACCTTCTTTTCAAGGCTGTCATGTTTACCGCATTTTGGAAGATGGACTCCTCTCGATCCCAATGGTGGGCATACTCAAAATGCACGTTGTGCTCTTTACAATGTTCAGACACTTTGCCATGAGTATCATTTCTACGGAAGGGCATTTCACCAAAATGAAATCTTTCCAGTTCTTCTACAAATTCGTCAGCCTGTTTCACTCTGGTAAACTTGTAGCTTCCTAATATGAAGGGCAAAGGAGGATAAGCAGTCTTCTTATGCTTGAACAGAAAGCTGCCTATTCCATCTAGGAATACTTGTCTGACTGCCTCCTTGTGGATAACGTAATCAGTCGCGTATTTGGGTAGTAGGGAAGGTGCTCTCGAACCTCCAAACATCCTGAAGTACATGCCATTTTCAGTCAAATAGTAGTCTGCATACTCCTCTATTACTTGCAGGGCCTCCTCCGACATACAATCACACTCCTTGAGGAAAATGAGTGTGTATAGAGGCATAAGGAAGTGTTCACAGACTTCTCTGTAATGGCTGTGATATTTATGTCCCCACAATGGTTTATAAGCAGCATAGACATGCATTCTTTCCCTGTCCCAGATGCACCTGAGACCAGGGAAAGGCTGGTTGCATAATATACAGTCTATCAATATGGAACTCATATAGAATTCTGATCTCTTCTGGGACTCTCCTCCCAAGGCTGAGGCCAAGAAAGAAGAAAGACTGTTTGAGACAAGGTTGGCTGAGTTGAAAATTGTCCCCTGGGTTGCAACATAAAATATGATGGGTATCCATTCCAGCTTGAAGAATCTACCATGTGCTCTTCCAAAAATCTGGTTCAACATTAAAGCTATGAACCTGTAGGGAGCCCTTAAGCTAGTTGTATCGTAATCACCTGTTATTCTGTATCTGTAATGTTTTCCTTGCAACATCATCTTTTTAAATGTCTCCACTAGATCCATTCTAATGTTGTTTAGCCAATCATTAGATAGAAACACTTGGGCTTCTGGCAAGTGGTAAGCCAACGCTACATATCCAGGGCTGTATGCAGCATAGCCCTGTCTTTCAACATTTTCTAGAATCATTGTTGTGACATCTGCCCGGGGCATAATCCATCTGATTACGTCAGAGCACGGGAACAACTCTGGTCTGGTGGTGATCTTCATCAGTGAAGATCTTTCTATGTTGGCATATATGGACTCTTCTTCTAAGCCCATGTCAGGAACCTCTCTGCGGGTGATCAATCTATATATCTCCCCCCACTGGTATTCTGGTTGAATACCAGAAATGCACTTAGCGTCTTCGTAAATGTATTCAGTTTTAGTGACCACTTCTACTTCTGGTTCTTCTTCGACCACAGGGGCGTTCTTCTTTTGCCTCTTTGACATTGTGAATTCTTCCTGCCATAAAATTGTAAAATTAAGCCCTTTTGGCTGAGTGACAGACTTGCATACATTAATGTGCGGTGTGCCATTTCTTCTATATTTAACATAATAGCAATCAGTCAATGAAGCAAATATATGCATGTACAGCCTGAAATGGCCTAACTAACTGAACTATTAAAACCCGATGTGTAGTGTTCAGTGACTTAGTCTATGTCTAGCATGATTGAAGATAGTTATATGTAGTAAGATTATGCAAGCTACCACTGTTTTCCAATACCAAACATTTCTAACAATACAATCGGACGGGAAAACATCTACATTAGTGCGAAGAAAACTCCCGCTCACTGCGGGTGCCATTATCAAATCACCGCAAGGGAAAACAGAACCACTACACGAGTTTCTAAGGTGCGTTTGATCAAAGAAAAACCCCCTATGCAAAACTACGATAAAGAACTATGCGTCGCGGTACACCCTCTTCCCTGGCCCGGGTTCGAAACTGAGCACGAAATTGGTTGCGCTGGACCTCGAAGGTAAAACGGTCGTGGCTTAAAGATACGGGTAGCACTAAACGGGGCAAACAGCCCAAACCTCATAGAGAAAAGTGGCGGAAACCTACTTCTACCCATCATCAACACGCAGGGCAGTTTGGCACAGACAGCATAACGACCGTCTGTGCCAAAACCCCTCAATCCCTATGCGCAGGGTTGCAAAATATATGGCGGTGGAAAACAAAGCTATTCTGAAGGTTAAACCTCCCTCCCACGGCCAACTAGGATAAAATATCCACCTATATAGGCGTATAATTTAACGGGATGAGGAAAACGGTTGGGGACACAAACCTCCGTAGAAAACAACCAACAGTTCAAACGGAAAGGGAAAAATACGATGAGGAGCCTAACTGGCAATACGGCGAGTATGGCGGGTCGACGACGGTCAGGCTTCCAC
This sequence comes from Pseudotsuga menziesii, assembly GCA_001517045.1. Classification (NCBI taxonomy): domain Eukaryota; kingdom Viridiplantae; phylum Streptophyta; class Pinopsida; order Pinales; family Pinaceae; genus Pseudotsuga; species Pseudotsuga menziesii. The sequence goes on along the minus strand of LPNX011231375.1, from coordinate 626,674 downwards.
AGTTGCCACCTGGATGTAGGTACACCGACAACGAGGTCCTTTGCTAGCTCGAGAAAATGACAGTGCGACAATGACAATGCTCGACAGTCGAAAATAACAACAATAATAAAAAAACATAACCCCTTGACCCCGTATATATAGTCAATCACAATGGGCGAGCAAAAGATCGGATGGCGGAAAGCTTCTGAATCGGAGGTTGAAAGTAAGCTTTCTTCCACAACGGCGGAAGGCTAAAATTCTAAGCCCTCCGCGAGGTCATACATATCGGATGGCGGACCACTTTTGGGTTGGAAGCTGAAAGCAATCGTCCTTCCGCAACGGAGGACGGCCAAAGCGTAGATCCAGCCACGGAGACATGCATGGCGGGAAAAAGTTAGAAGATTGGATGTCGGATACATTTGGGTCGAAAGACGAAAGGGTACTTCTGTCCGCAACGGTGGAAAACCAAACCATAGACCCAGTCGCAACGGTGGGGATAACTGGGTGACAACTAACCGCGCGTCGGATTTCTAACATCGGAACGAAAATAGAATCGCAGCCGCAACGACGGATACCAAACGGATTTACGGGGTCCGAAACCTCAAACCATAATCGAGAGAGAAAGAGGTTTCCCATCCGCAACGATGGAAGAAGAAGTCATGATAGTTCCGACACAAAACCAAAAGGCAGCCAATTAAAATCAATCGAAACAGGAGAAACAATCAAAGTCAAAAACCAAATGTTTATCCGCAACGACGGGGAAAGAAAGGACAAGTCCTTCCGATTCAAACCAAACAAAAGAGCCGATTCAACCAACGTAATGGGAGAAATTTCAAAATCAAGACTCGCTATTTTGCCGCAACGGCGAAAGCTTTAACCAAACCAATTCCCGATTTGAACGAGCTGAAAAATGCGTCCAAAGGCAGCGATAAAGTTTGATCAAACATTAGATTTCTTCAAGCATCACAGGGGGAATCAAAGCAAGTGGTAAATCAATTCAATCATTCTGAGAAAACAAAAGAATAAAATCAACTAATCCAAAGCAAAGGAGGGTCCTAAATTTTTTTGGAATTTTGGGAAATTGTTGCAGCTGCAACACTTGGTTGGCAGTTACAAAGCAATAAGCAATTATTAAACTGTCATCCAAATTGATAATACAATGACAGCTAAGGTCTCTTTGATTTTTTTGGTAGCTTTAATAAATCACCAAACAATTAAAACTGATTCTACATTCTACATTCATCTTTGAAGATCTAAATGTGCTCTGAAATGCAAAATAAAGTAAGTGCTACCAGAAACAAATGTAGGAGTTCTAAATGTGCACCAAAAGCCACTGTCGAAGAGATGCATATTTAAGAGCATCGTATATAATTTAAGCACAATTAATATACATTGTTGTTTATACCAGACTTTAAGGAGAAAAGACGACCTGGTGTATGTCCTGTAGATCTCCAACACAGAGTGTGAAAAAAACACTCACCACACCAGTCCACGCTATTCTCCAGCTATTCTCCAACTCCACGGATTGGTTCGCAGCTAGATTTTCTACTCTACAAACAATGAAGAGCATAGTCTTCGACAATAAGTCAACGCACAGTCTCACCTTCTTTATTAGATAATGAGCTCTTTATTGCGATCCAAAGTAGTTTTATGATGGGATTAGTTCTTTTTCTGCTCTATTGATGATTTCATGCCATAACTGCGTTGAAGAAAGCAATGTGTTTGCTCAAGTACGAGCAGAGAGGAAATCCTAAATTCTGCCCTATCAGGCTTTCTAAGGTAATGGTTTTGGCCTCATTTTCATAAATTGCAAAAAGTATTATATCAGAGAGAATATTTTTTGCTTATAAGGTAACTAGAGTATGGGGAGCTGCCGTATAAAATGAATAAATTGACTGTCCACAATCAAACCAGCAGCAACATCCAATTTGAATAGTAGTAACATTGGTCTACCGATATCAACTTTCAAGCATTAATAGAATTTTGATTATCCTTCATTAACTCTCCCTTGTCATTCACTTTCAGCTGCTGCACCTCCACTTATAGGAATTGTTTTGGCATCCTGTAGTTTTTCACTACTGATTCTACATTTAGTCCAATTGACCCACCTTTTGGTCATTTGTGGACATTAATAATAGTATCGTATCTTTTCTGGAGAGAACTTAAACAACTTGGACCGTTCCAAGATGTGCAAGGACACTCTCCTCGTCACAAAGGGGACTGATTTCTTGTGGCTCGATATCTGTTCTTTTTATTCAGCGTTTGTATGATGTTTAAGATTTGTTATGAGCAGATGTTATTGATTTGTATTATGTTTCTGCAGTTATCTATCTAATACACGGCATGAAAATGGCCAGTTTCCAGTTGACAGAGCCTTGAAAAGACAATTTTGTGTTTCAAATTATCATCCGAATATATTCTCTAGCATATATGGACAGTTTATAATTTTAATTTCCCTCGGGTTAGTAAAATTACATTTTCTGTGATAAAAAGATAAAATTTTTATATAAAAATTGAAGTTTATATATGAATTTTATATAAAAGTTGAATAAAATTGCAAAAATGTATAAATAAAACAAAATAGTACCATTTTATTTAAATTATTACTGCACAATAGCGAGAGGAGTATTACTGCACAAAAAAGCCAAGAAAGCGATGATGGGTGACATCTATAAAGTCTAACCTTCTATCTCCATTAATTTATGGTTTTATTGGTTTTAGTTTGAATTTTTCTGTACTTGAATAAAACGTTGCTTTCAGGATGTTGTTAAATTTTTCTATAAATGTCAACCACCGTGAACAACTGGTTATCTCAATATTTGTGTGTGCAGAGAGGCATCCATTACATATCTTGAGATTCTGTAATGCCTGTATATTATCGAGCATTTCCTCCTTATTCCATGCCCCTTTCAAATTACTCAAACTTATTATCTGATTTCCTGTTGAAAACCTTAATCTTTTTTTATCGCTAGTTCACCATCTTATGGCACTGACCGCACCTTGAGGCAATTACCACTGGTTGCACACATATGTTTACTGGTGAATTAAAGTATGTAACTCCTATTACATAACAATTTAGTGTTTATCTTAATGAAGTATCAATTTGTTTTTTATTTAACAAATTTTTTTTTTTTTTATGGATTATATTTCAAAAATAATTTAGGTTTTGTTAGGGTATCAATTTGTTTGTCTTATATTAATTTAGTTTATTATAACTAGTGCTTCCTATAAGTATATATCAATCAATTTGTAATCAATTTGTTAAACTTATATTAATAAAATTATTATATATTCAATCAAATTTATAATAAATAATAATTGTTTTAAAAAAATGAAATAAAATATTTTACTTTTTTCTCAATTTCTATTGATCCTAAATTGTGATGTGTCAAATATAACATGTTTTGAATTATATTTGTAAAATATAAATTAATTTAAAAAATAAAAAAATTCAAGAAAATCTCCTCATACCACATTACATTAATTATTGATGTAAACGTTAATGCATTTGATTATTAATGTGAATGTTAATGCATTTCATTATGATAGCATGCCTTGGAAACAATGCGGAGCTATATTAAAACTACTTGTTTTTCCATGGCTACACTTGTCACCCATTCCCTGAATCTTTGTTGGTTTTTGAGCACTTCTAAAAAATTTAAATCAATAAACAAACTATTACTAGCATGCTAAACTACCCTCAAATCAATAGATAGTTATTGTTCTTCACTTTTCATATCATCTCGTCATTCCACTAAATTGTGCTAGTCCTTGACTATTTATATGATTTTATGATTAAGCACTTTCGGTTTCTATGAATATGAGGGTTTATGTGAATATAGGAGGACTGTGACTCTTGGAAAAGATTAGTACTAAATCGGCAGTATTTCCACTTCACTAGATCATGGTGGCATGACTGTGATGAAAGTCTAATAAATATTGATTTTCTTAAGTACATAGAATATATATATATATATATACAATAATTTTCTCACTCACATTATTTAAAAATAATTTCCATTTGATGCCCAATGTTTGCAAATCCCCACTGCAAAGTTCATTAGAAAATAGATGTTATCTTAAAACATTTATAATAATGTCTGGTCCAAACGTAAAATACTCCAGAAAGTATCATGTAACTTGCAAGAGCAGCATCACACATTGACGCATATAACCTAACGCCTCTCTGTATGGGTGGAGTTGGATATGAGTTTGTAGATCTATTCGTTGGGATCTGAAGCATCATACATTCACACATATAACCTAATGCCTCTCCGGACGGGTGGAGTTGGATATGAGTTTGGGGATCTTTTCATTCAAGATTTAGACTGCACAGACAAAGTCTCCGCTGCTGTCAATATCCTCCTCACCGTCAGCCTCTGCATCTTCGTAGATGTCTGGATCTGCAAGCTGGAACTGCTGATCACTTGCAGCTTTGCAAGTGCCTCCTGGCAGTATTCTTGCCTCTGCCAGTATCCTCATGATTTCCTCAACACTTTGAGGCGGGTGCTCCGGATCATCATGTTGGTAGCTTGCTTCTGCTCCTTCCATTAGATCCCTAGGCAGGTCCTTTAAGAACCATGGATGGTTCCTTATCTCAGGAATAGTTATCCTCTGCACACCAAAATGCAAAAAAAATAAATACATTTTAAAAACAAGTGAATGTGAAGTTGCCTTACAGGAATCGGCATTTACCTTGGCAGGATTGGCTACAAAAATTCTTGTCAGCAAGTGTCTGCAATCTGCAGATACGTATACATAGTTTGGTATTGAATATTGTGCGCTCAATATTCTCTGCAACATAAATTAATTCAGACCTTCACTTGTACATGGAATTGCCAGAGCAACACAGAATATGCACCTTACTTTGCATATCTCTAGGTCCAATATTTGTGTGAACTTCTTAGAGTATGCTAAGATAAAAGCAATTGGAATCCATATTTATGGATTAAGGACTTACCCCTATGGTTTTTCTAAAGTTTTTGGGATCCTCTGGATCTTCGAATGGATAAGCGCCCACCAGCATCACATACAGAGTCACTCCACACGACCAGACATCTGCAATCTGCACAGCCAAAACCACAAGGGAAAGGAATTATCATTATTCTTAACAAAGTATAAGCAGAAACTCCTCAGCACCAAACTGGCATTGATTTATTGTCATTTTCTCTGTAGATTTACCTTGCCATCGTACTCTTTCTTAGAGAGAACTTCTGGACCAATGTAGGCGGGCGTTCCCACTGTTGATTTTGGCTGGGAATGCAATAAAGAGGACTGCAAACAAATAATAATAAGAAAACACACAAAACAAGACAGGCATCCAGATTATAAGATGCACCTATAAAAATGAAACTATAGGATCGATGGATGAATGTAAACCCAAAAAACCTACACAGGTGAACCTTTTTCCATTTGCAAGTAATAAACCTTTCAATCTCAAACTTTGCAATTACAAACATCAATCACTAAAGTGATAAAAAAAATTAAGGTGCAAACTTCTTGGTCCTTTCTTGCAGTTACCAACATTGAGGAAGGAGAATGATAAAAAAATTAAGGTTCAAACTTCTTGGTCCTCTCTTGCAGGTACCGGCATTAAGCAAGGAGAATGATAAATAAAGCAGCTACCAGCATTAAGCAAGGAGAATGATTTAAAAAAATTAAGGTTCAAACTTCTTGGTCCTTACTAGATAAGAAGTTAAGATTGGTCATGCTCATTTGTAAAATACAAACCCTTTTCTAGCAGAAACAGGTATTTAATCAATTGAAGGAGAAACAGTATGCCAAACTATAATGATATATTTGAAATAAATTCAAAAGAAGGCTTGTACCATGGCGGGATGAAATTGATTAAAAAAGTGAGGAATTAAAGAAGTTATGGCCAGATTTTGGTGAGAAAATGAGATTGAAGATTCTATCAATGTGAGATCAGTTAGATCAACATAGAACAACATTAACTCTAGGTGTAATCTTCAATATCTAGAGTTTCTTCTATATCTAATGTTGAGATGAACCTATGCTAGGTTATTGAAGATGCATATTGTATTAAATCCCAAGGCTAACTATGAATGTATGCACATAAATATTGGGGTGTATGGTAGTTTGCAAATGTGTACCTTGGAATAGCCAAAGTCACAGATTTTCAGCCGGGGGTCAGGACTTCCGTCTAACAGCGTGTTCTCTAGTTTAAGATCTCGGTGGCATATTTGCTGCGTATGATAGCCATAATAACATTAATCCAATCCCTACTTACCGTACAACAAGGCAGAAACTTATATCACGGAAAACTGAGTGTGATCCAAAGATAATAATTACAAACCATGGCATGGCAATAACTGACTCCAGATATCAGTTGTTGAAAGAAAAATCTCGCCTGTGAGCAAAACAATTAAACGAAAAAATGAACTTATGAACCAAATTTGAAAATCTGTCACCAACATATACACAGGGAAGCCACGAAGCAATACAGGAACCCATGAAGGCCACAGAATATATATATATATATATATATACACAGACAGAGAGGCAGACCTCATCCTCACTAAAACGTCCCGCCTGGCAAATGCGCTCGAATAGTTCCCCACCTGCTGCGTATTCCATGAGTATAGCCAGATGGGTCGGAGTCAGCAATACCTACAAATAAAAATCTTCCCATAATTAATAGATTAAATCACACACAACGGTGTATTGAAAAGAAATGAAGGATTTATCTCAGGCATTAGGAATTGCGATAATTGAATTTCAGGAAATGAGTAAGCCTTTTGGCCAACAAGTTTATTTAAAAGGAATTCGAGTTTTTGGTCCGGTTGCTCAGGCATTAAGAGTTGAGATAATTGAATTTCAGGAAATGAGTAAACCTTTTGGCCAATAAGTTTATTTAAAAGGAATTCCACTTTTTGGTCCGGTTGCTCAGGCATTAGGAATTGAGATAATTGTTCATTGAGATACTTGTTCAGGAAATTAGTAATCCTTTTGGCCAATAAGTTATATGTGTGAATATAAATTCTTAATCAAAACACTAAATATATTAAATACCGTAAAATGGATGTATTCCTGAATATACTTATAGATTTGTTACCTAATTTTTTTGTGTTCTTTTTATGCTTTCATACTTTTGTGTTTTAAGTTTCATACTGATTGCACTAAGATGATAAATATATTATCAAAATTTATTTTATGTTAGTCATTTAAAAGTTTACATATGATAACTGTTATCTCAGGCATGGATATCAAAACTATGTCAGTTTATATGTAATAACAGGTAGTTAGCTAAGACATCAATATAAAAAATATCTCAGTTTACATGTGATAAATAGTAATTAACTAAGACATAGATAACTGGCAGTTAGTAACTACCAAGCATAAATTAAGTGACTATGCTAATATATTCTTAAAGGTCACATAAATATATAATTCAAGGTTTGAATACTTATGTTATATTAACATATAACTGGCTTCTTTAGATTTGAGTGCTATTTCAGCTACTTGTGCCAATATCATTGAGTCCCATGGGCTAAGTCAGAAGTCCATGGATACTTTCTTCTGCATTTTCTTTGTTACGTTGAAACAATGCATTTCCAAGGTCTCAAAAAATTGAAATCTGCAGAGCAATTGAAGCAAATATGCATCAGTTGCAGGCATGCAGTTTATGCTGCATTTCAGAACCACTCATCGGGGTAATAAGCATGGAGGATTTGGAAACGATGAGTTATTTTCTAAGACAAGTGATCTGTGATTCATATTTGCTAAGTATGTAGCATGGGAATGGGAATAGTAATCATTTGCTAGTAAGGCTCTTTTAGGTGCTTCCACAAATTTAGATAATCATTTTGTTTAGGCCAGGAGTATAGGTATTGGATTTTCTTTTTGTGGAGATAATCATTTTGTTTAGGCCAAGAGTATAGGTATTGGATTTTCTTAGTAGGATTTGGAAACGATGAGTTATTTTCTAAGAAAAGTGATCTGTGATTCATATTTGCTAAGTATGTAGCATGGGAATGGGAATGGTAATCATTTGCTAGTAAGGCTCTTTTAGGTGCTTCCACAAATTTAGATAATCATTTTGTTTAGGCCAGGAGTATAGGTATTGGATTTTCTTTTTGTGGAGATAATCATTTTGTTTAGGCCAAGAGTATAGGTATTGGATTTTCTAGGAGGTTTTGGTGAGAGTTTGAAAATATTTGTTTTTAGTAAAATCTAAATTTGACAATGTTCAAATGATACATAAATTCAACGCACACAAACACTTTTATCACAGTGTACTGTACAAGCATCCCAACTCGAATTTGTGGTTATATCTTAATTTGTGCCTATTTCTTATGGCAATGAGCAAACTATCACAACTAATTCTAAAACCCAAATCCCAGATTCATGCCTAGAAATTACTGGAGTGATTGCCCCAACAAGTCATTACATTGATAGGCAAACTCCTGTCCAAGCTGATTATGGAATTATCTGATCTGGACATTGAGTTAAGCAAGAAAAATAATAAGCCAAGATGTACCTCAGACATTAAGCTCAAAACATACCACCATTAAATCTGCTAGCCCAAGGATGCAACTAATTACGCACAGATTACCTACCTCCTTGAAGCGAACGATGTTGGGATGCCGCAGAGATCTGTGATTAATAATCTCCCTCCTCACATTTTCATCAATCTGTACTCACAGAAAAACATATTCCATTAAATCTCTGAGCTCAAAATTTTAATTTTAATCAGTAGCAGAAGCATAAATTAAACATGACGAATTCCATTTCATTTTCATAATTCCATTGAATGAATCCCCCGCCTTGCCTTCTGGCCGCGCCCGATATACTTGACTGCAACGAGCTCTCGTGTCTTCTTGTCCCGCAGGAGCCTCGCCACTCCGAAATTACCAGACCCGATGTCCTTAACTAACTCGTAACGATCCATTGTCGATCGACGCCCCCACAACTCTCGAACTTTACAAATATATATACACAGATATTAAATCAAACGAGTATATCCCTTCCTGTTTTGCAGTATACTCAACTCAATTAATCTCTAGATATATACACAGATCATATTAAATCAAACGAAATATATATCCCTTCCCGTTTTGCAGTATACTCAACTCAATCAATCCCTCTCTGAGATTCCTTAGCCTGAAGTGCACACTTGTTCAATAATGGCGGAGGCAGCAAGACCAAGAATAGCAGTCCATAAATTAAAGGAGAAACTTGCAGATATAAAAATACTGGCGACGAATCCTCCACACATTCCAATTTACAGGTTTTTGCTAACATTTCAACATAATGTGTCGTGATTGGATTTTGTGGGACACGTTGCATTAGGGTCAGTTGTCAGAGAGACCTACAGCTACAGAGTCTGAATCTCACGCAAGCATAGGCTACAGTACTCAATTTCAATTTCAATTTCACAGCTTCCTTTCATTCCACTAGATTCTTAATAATCACTCTAACAAAGATTGTTCCCCACTGTAATGAACTTTTTACTAAATCTATCAAACGAAGTGGAAACGTAATCAGTTAACATTTTCCTTTTTTATCTAATTTTTTTCCAGAAGCCCAGCGTTACCAGGAATCATTGTTCAACCAATCGAAATAGAGTATTAAAAAATATGAACAAGATCGTGTTGTTCATGACCTAATCGTTTTATTAATTGTTTTTTGTCGTGGCTCAGAAGGAAATCGAGACTTTTGGCTTCAAATTCAACACCAACGTGTTTTAATTATTTTTTTATTTTTAAGAAACAACAATTTTATTGAATTAACGATAATACTCAAGAAATGGTTATAATGGAATGGTTTTCAAAAAATTATTATAATTAAATGATTTTTAATTTTTTCCAAATGTTAGGTTGAAATATAAATTAATTTTAGATTTTAATAAAATATTTATTTTATTGATAAAAGAACAAACTTTTAAAATTTAGGATATATAATTAGGTATTTGACATATACATATTAATGAAGTGAAATTCATATTAATATGAGAGAATGTCTTTAACTTACCATGTTAATTCATAGAGAAATATCAAAATTAAATTAATTTTTATAGAAAAATATTAATATAAAAAGAAAAAGAAAAATAAAAAACTTTATTTCTCAATTAACTTTTAAATTATAAAAATAAACTTTATTATTTTTATCTCACATTGATTATTCACAATATATACATTAATGAAAATGTGGAATTAAATTCAACATAGAAATATGTTAGTACAATGATATAAAAGTAGGTGTTACAAGGGAGAGTTGTGATACAATGATATACATGTGAACTAAATTCAACATAGAATATATTCGTGTAGTGAAATAAAAGTATGTATCACAAGGGAGAGTTGTGATACTATGATATACATGTGGGAGTATTAAAAACAAAATCATTTAAAAAGAAAAGTTAGATAAAATGACTTACAAAGTGCTTTACATTTTGATTTCACAAGTCTTTTTCTTGTGAGAATATTCCCAATACAAAGTCTTTATCAATACAAATAATGATTACCTTAAAAAAAAACTAGTCTTATAATTGTTTTCTATATAGAATGAGAGAGACAAAATCAAAATTTTCAGCTAATCTAAAATAGTGATCAATTTTGTAAGGACCTTCGTCAAATTCAAAATTAAGAAAAATCAAGAACTTAGATTATGGTGAAACTTTGTTTTAATGCCTAAATGTTTTATAAGAATCTAATCTGTTTCTTTGGTCGACGGCTATGGGATGACAAGGTTTCAGGTTTTTGCTCTCTGTCCTTCCTTTTCTTTTTGGGTTTTTGCAGGCTTTTTACTCCTTTTTTGATTTGGCATTGCTGCTGGGTATTCTTTGGTTTCCTGGAGTATTTGCTGGTCATATATCCCCGTCTACCTCTTTAGGCGCCTGGAGTTCCTGTTGATCTTCCCTCCTATGATTTTTTGACTTGGGTTTGTTGGAATGCTTGTCTTCTATTTTGTGCCGCTCTCGGCAACTGGAGTCCCTCCTCATACCTGAGGAATAGTACCAACCAGTTTAAAAGAAGTGGGAACTTAGTCATTTTGGTCGTTTCTGTCACCTTTTGGTTTTCATCCAGGTGGTGTCTAGCATTCTCCGGGATTGGAGGTGTGGGCTGTCCTTGTACAGCTTTTGTCCCTTCGTTTGTGTCTGTCGAGAGTTGGATTTTTTTGGAGGGTTTGTCTGTATCCTGTCTTAATGACGTCCTCTATGGTCTGAACCAAAGGACTGTCTCTTTCCCCCTCGTTCCTTACCCTTTGAACCGGTTTTCGGTCACCCTAGGAAGGGGTTTTTTTTTATTATGGTTTGTGGTTTTTGGCTCTCTCTTCCAGCTTGTTTCTCTTATGGTCTGGCCGCTTTGTCTTGAGGCTGTTAGGGTTTTTTCTTGTCTCTCAGAGGAGTTTTCCATCGGTCTCTCTTCTTGATGTTTCGATCTTGATTATTTGAGGTTTTTCGTCCTCTCAACTTCTACAGTCTTAAGGGTTTCAAGTCGATTTCTATGCTCCTCTGGTTTTTCGTTCTTTCTTCGGCGCCGTTTCTATTGGCTTATATTAGACTGTCTTTTCTCTGGGTTGTTTCCCTATCTGCATAATTATGGATTCAGGATTATATTCGGTTCAATTTGGGGGTTTGTTTGCCTTTTCCTATTGATGGATTGACCCTTCCTTGCTGGATATGATTTCTGAAATGCACATATTGATGCTGAGACATATAGTTTTCTTTCCGGTTGCTTATATGTATGCGATTTGAACTGTATGGTCTTCCTTTGATTGTGGTTGTTCCGTTTTCAGCCTGAGTTGAAATCCTATATTTTTTTCGGCTTTTGGGGTTTGGCCGTATATTGTTTAAGGGGGATTGGTTCTATTTGTGCAGGATCTGGTTCTTGATTTTTCTACATATTCAGAATTATATATTCTACATTTTTCCAGTGATCGATACTTGATGGTCTGATTTAATGTAAAAGTATTATCTCTGTTTGTGGCAGTCTTGGATACTGGTTTGAATCAGGCGTTAGGGATCTGATATCCTTTATATTTGTGGCCTGATTCTTGCTATGCCGATTTGATATATGCTGAACTCTTTATTAGATAATATACTTGTTATGGATGCTTGCCCAACGTTACTCTTGGATGGGTGATATAGAATGATTTTCTGTTTCTCTTATTATGATTAGACTGGGCTTGTTGGCTTGTTTTCAGGTATATGTGGAGTCTGACTGGTTACATTTTTTGGTTGATACTTTTTGTATGATATCAGAGCCTCTCCTTTTGATCAGTTGTTTTCAGCCCCTTCCATCTGATTGTATATCTGTTCAAGGCTCAAATTTTATGGTCTGATCATGTTGAGATACTATTCTATATTTGGTCCACCACAGCTTTCTGGATTGTTTTAATTTTATTAGGATCTGACTGTATTCCTTCCATATATTTTGAACCTATCCATGCCAGGTTCATTTCTGTGATTCAGTGTTCTTTATTCTGATGCTCTTGATCCAGGGTAGAACCGTTTGGTTTGCTTTTGGTTGAGTTTTTTTTCTGGATTCTGCTCTTTGAAAGCTCCATTCTTGGTTCTGACGGAGGAGGCCCATGATGGGTCTCCTGACCCTAGATTGGACCATGGCCCTGCCCAATATCAGAAGCGGAGGAAGGCAAAGGCCTATAAAACTTTGGAAGGGAAGCTACGCTATGTAGTTGGCCGGGATATTTATATGGATAGGGTGGAAGCTTTGAGTCGTCGGACTTTAATTGGTAGACTGGAATATGCCTCCATAGAGAAAAAAGATTGGATTTCTTGGGCAACTAAGTACTGGAAACCTTTACTTACCTATATTCCTACTATAAGCTTGTTGGTTCGGGGCTGGATCGTTTTTGTATTCTTAGAGGATTCTCATGCCTCTAAGGTCTTAAGCCGTCTTTGGAGGGTTGAAAATGGTTCCCTAGTACTTGATCGATGGCATGTTAACTTTGATCCAGTGAGAGAAAGAGTGAAAAAACGTCATCTGTGGGCAATTCTCCCAGGGCTTCCTTTTCCGCTCTGGAATCGTTCTCTTTTGGAAGGAGTTGGAAACACTATAGGTCGATTTGTGGCACTTGAAGATGATTTCATGAACTCCTTTGATAAAAGGAAGGAAAAAATCCTTGTTGAACTTGATATCACTAAAAGTCTCCCAGCTGAAATTGAGATTCTCTGCCATGAGTGTTTGTTTATACAACGATTGGACTTTCAGGGTATTCCCTATAGGTGCAATGTGTGTAGGAAGACTGTCCATTTGCGCCGTACTTGTCCTGCCTTCAGTAGAAAGGTTGTCAAGCGCTCTTTATCTGATTCCTTTGTAAATCCCCCTTTATTTTCTCCTTCAAAGGATTGTTCAATCCCGGTTCAAAATGTCTCCTCTCCTGGTCAGTTGAAAAATACTATTTCATTATTTGGAGAGGTATCAGATCTTGATCTGGAGATCATTGACTCAGTGATTAGCAACAAAACAGCTCCTACTCGTTCTTGTAACCTTTCTGCGGAGATTGAACTTGTAGTTCCTGCAAAGCTTGCCATATTGGAGCCAACTCCCCTACCCCCTGATATTAGCCTTTCTCCTGCTCCGGATCCTCCATCTGCTTCGAATCTGATTGAATTCTTTCCTAGCGATTCTACTGCTTCTCCTTGCCCCTTGGAAGTGGCTAATCCCCCTCCTTTTTTTACCGAGGATGATTTCCCCCCCTTATCAAATAAGGGGCCTTCGACCTTCGAAACACCTCCTCATAGCCCAGCTATTTCCCCATCCTTCAAAGACCCTTCTCTGCAAAAATATCTGAACATCTTCTCGGATAAGACACCCCTTTCTCCTTTTGTTCTCCCACTAGACTCCATCAGATTTGAGAATGTCACTATTAGAAGAAAGAAAAAATCTACTAAACCACCTTTTGATTCTTTGGATTTAGCCCCATCTCCCTACACCCCTTTATCAATGAGATTAAAAGCAGCAGATTGTACTTCTTCCTCTCCTCCTCCTAGGGTCCTTATAGCTTTGACCCCTCTCCCTCCTGATTCTTAATGCATATCCTCTCCTTGAATATCTGTGGTTTGGGGGGTCCTGCCAAACAAAAAAGCCTCCGTCTCTTGCTGTCTTCTCTCTCTCCTGATTTAGTTCTCCTTCAAGAAACAATGACTAGTCCTTATCCAGCTTTATTTGCTTTTTCCAAAATCTATCCGGGTTGGGAGTTTTGTGCCCTTAGCTCTAATGGTCTCTCTGGGGGAGTTCTCTTTGGATGGAATCCGAAATTTTTTAAATGCAAAGCTTATCAAACTGTTGCTGGTATATTACTGAAAGCCACTCTCTGGGGCACTGCTTTAAATCTCTCCATTCTAAATTGCTACGACCCTTATCACAATCGTGATTCTTTTTGGAATGCTTTAGCTTTGGGAGGTCTCCTTTCGCTACCAAATCTCATCTTAGCTGGGGATCTAAATCTTACTCTTTCTACCTCAGAAATTTGGGGCACAAAAGCTCTTTTAGACCCTTTGAGCCCTTTTTTCTCTAAGCTTTTCTCTGATCATAACCTTGTGGATGTGGCTCCTCCCTGTGCTGGACCTACATGGAGGAATGGGAGGATTGGGGAAGAAGGTATATCTAAAAGACTAGATCGTTTTATGTTATCTGAACAGCTGGTCAGCTCTCTTCCCAAGTATGGAACTTGGACTCACAGATGTGGTATTTCATATCACTTCCCTATTGTTTTGGAGTGTTTAGATCATCAAAGCTCCAATGCTTATCCTTTCAAGTTTAATCATTCTTGGTTAAACAATGATGAATTTGTGTAGATGGTTCGATCCGAATGGACTCTTATTCAATCGGATCTCTCTTTGGATTCCATGAATGATCTTTCTTGCAGATTGCGAGCTCTTAAAGAAAAGGTAAAATCTTGGACTAAAGCTGAAGCTATAAAAATGAAAGATAAATCTGTGGCTTTGGAAGAAGAAATCAACTCTCTTCTCTGCTCCTCTCAATATGCAATATTAAGCCAAGATCAGCAATTAAAGCTAAACTCTCTCAAAGCAGCTCTTCAACAAGTGACTGATCATGAGATTTCTTCTGCAAGACTTCAAAGTAGAATTACATGGGCTCTTAAGGGAGATGCTAATACTAAATATTTTCATGCGGTGGCTTCAGCCCGGAAAAATCATAACGCCATTTGGAGTCTTAAAGATGGTATGGGTAATTGGGTTTCTGATGATGAGAGTCTAAAAGATCTCGGCATTCAATATTTTAAGTCCTTGTTTGAAGATGATAAGCTGACGAATCTGGAATCCCAGCTGAAGGTTATTCGTCTTTTTCCCTCTTTTCTCAGTTTGGAGGATAAGGCTTCTTTCTCTAGCCCTGTTACATTGATGGAAGTGGAAAAGGCTCTTCATCTCTTTAAAAAAGATAAGGCTCCTGGGCCAGATGGCTGGCCAATTGAGTTCTATTTGTTTTTCTTTGATCTTTTGGGACCTCTACTTGTTAAGGTTGTGGAATCAGCTAGAACCTTGGGCAAAGTGGCTCCTTCTCTCAACTCTACTTTTTTAGCTCTCATCCCTAAGACAGACCTGCCTGTTTCTTTCGCTGACTATCGGCCTATATCCCTTTGTAATCTCTGCTATAAACTGATTTCCTAGATTGCAACTATGAGGCTTAAGACCTTTTTGGATTCTTCCATCTCCCCTCAACAATTTGGTTTTTTAAACAACCGGCTGATCCATGAACCTATAGCTATTACTCAAGAAGTCCTTCATACTGTTAATTCTAGAAACAAATGTGCCCTCATCCTTAAGCTGGATTTATCCAAGGCCTTTGACAGAGTTAACTGGACCTTCATTCGTCTTCTTCTTATTTAGATTGGAGTCCCACTTGTTGGAGTTAACTGGATTCTAGGCTGCATCAATTCAGCTTACTTTGTTGTTCTTGTTAATGGATCTTCTTCCTCTTTCTTTCCAGCTTCGCGGGGAATAAGGCAAAGATTCCCTTTATCTCCCCTCTTGTTTATTCTGGTTATAGAAGGGCTAAGTCTGTTGATTGAGGATGCAAAACAGAAAGGGAAGATTAAAGGTATTAAAGTTTCCTCAAAGCTATCGCTCACCCATTTACTATTTGTAGATGATGTGCTTTTATTTGGTCTGGGATCTTTTGAGGAATGGTTGGCCTTTAAAGCCATTCTAGATACTTTCTGCGAGGCTTCAGGTATGAGTATCAATGTGAACAAATCTGTTTTTCTACAAAATGGTATGGAAGAGGTAAATCTTCATAGTATCACTGTTATTCTCCCTTTTAGGACTGAAGATTTCCGGAAAGGTTTTAGTTATCTGGGCTACTTCCTGAAACCGTTTGGTTACTTGGTTAAAGATTGGCTTTGGTTGGTTAAGAAATTTGAAAAGAAAATTTCCCATTGGACAAATAGACTCCTTTCCTTATGTGGTAGACTAGTCCTCATCCGTGCTGTCCTCATAAGCATTCCTGTCTACTGGATGGCTCTGGTTCCGATTCCTTCTTCAATCCTAGAAAATCTCAGGAAACTGATTTTCTCCTTTCTGTGGGGTTCTTCTGCCAGAAAGAAAAAATATCATCTAGAAGATTGGCATCTTTTGGCTAAGCCTACTACTTATGGTGGCTGGGGCATAAAACACCTCCCTAGCTTTAGTTTTTCATTTAGAATGAAATCTTTTTGGCTAGCAGTTAACAGCAAAGGCATCTGGAATCTTCTCATTTCTGCTAAATACTTGAAAAATAAACCTTTTCATCTCTGGCTCAGGGATAAAAACGTCATCTACAACAATGCCCCTATTATTTGGAAGGGCTTTATGGCTACCTTGGCTTGGATCGGTAAAGGAATTATCTGGCAAGTTGGTAATGGTGAATCCATTTTCCTAGGTGCTGACCCAATTGTGGGTATGGGATCCTCATTTTCCCTGCCCAGAGGTTTACGAGATTATTTAGAGGATTATGGTATTTGTACTTTAGCTCAGGCCCGCAATTACACTCCCAATGCCACAGGTTATTGGTTCTCTGCAGATGACCTTGACCTGACCGGTGAATGGAAAGATATATGGGAAAATTATATAAGAGGCTTGGAATTTGGCCGTATTCGTCTCTCGGATCAAAATGATATTATCTCTTGGTCTCATGATAAGTATTCAGGGCCCTTATCTGCTGCTGAAGGCTATACCTGTGTAATATCGGACTGCTGTTCAGAATTAAATGACAAAGTTATGAAAATCTTATGGACTGTGACTATTCCTCTGAAAATTAAATGCTTTGTCTGGTTATTGATATATCAGAAAATATTAACCTGGGACCAATTACATTCTAGAGGCTTCCATGGGCCAAGTCGATGTGTTCTTTGTGAAAGTAACCTGGAAAATATTCATCATCTTTTCTTCTGCTGTCCTTTTTCTACCCGTGTATTCTCTCATTTTGAGGTTAAATACAATTGCTCGTTTCCCATTTCCAGCTCTGTTCACTACTTCCTGGATCAATGGTTTTCTCGTACTACAAGTTCTGCTCCTCTCAGATACTTGCCTCTGTTTATTTTTTGGGGAATCTGGCTATTAAGAAATCTCTGCTTATTTGAATATAAGAAACCAATCTTCTCTTCGTTGATTGCCAGAATTGATAGTTTGGTAATCACTTACCCTGTGCCTATGAAAATTCATAAAACTCGCAATATTGGCCCTGAACCGTCAAAATGTTTCCCATGTGGATACTTTGATGGAGCAGCTGCGGAGAATATAGGTGGATCGGGATATGTGATTTTTATTAATGATTCACATTTCTTCAGTTTTTCAATGGGCTATGGGAGCAGCTCAAATACTAGAGCAGAGTTATTGGCATGTTGGGGAATTCTTAGAGTCAGTTTTTTTATGGGT
The DNA here is from genome assembly GCA_001517045.1 of Pseudotsuga menziesii. Taxonomy (NCBI): domain Eukaryota; kingdom Viridiplantae; phylum Streptophyta; class Pinopsida; order Pinales; family Pinaceae; genus Pseudotsuga; species Pseudotsuga menziesii. The sequence continues at coordinate 608,832 of LPNX011231375.1, read as the reverse complement.
ATTCCATTGCAACTAATTTATGGAGACTCCTTGGTTATTATCTCTTGGCTTAACAGAAGTTCTACACTTGATGTTCCATCACTGATGCATTGGTGTGTTGACATAAGATATTTGCTTCAAAAGGTCCTGCCGATGATCTTTAAACATACATATCGTGAGCATAATTTGCTGGAAGATGCACTCTCCAAACAAGGTCTGAAATTGGATATGGGAGTTGTTTCTTTTTCAGAAACTATGGATGGATTGATTTTGAATAATGGCAATATCAAGCTATTTTAGAGTTGCTGGTTACTACTTTTATTCAGCTTGTTATCAGTAGTTGACTGTGTATCACTTTCTGTTCTTGTTGGGTTCTTCTTGCCAGCATATATTGCTATGATTGTATGTTTTGAAGTTCATCTCCGATATTTCTCAGTACTTTCTGACCTGATATATTCAGGGATGATGAGAAAAGTCTGCTACGATCAGACTCTTTTCTTTGTTGATACTGTTGTTATGTTATTGTCTCTTATGCTCATTTGTGATGGATATGGGCTGGAAGCTGTTTTTTGTATTGTCACTTTTATCTGTGATGATCCTGGATTGGCAGTCTTGCTGATATGTAAAAGATGTCTTTTGATTCATATGAATAACAAAGGATGGTATTTTTTTCCTCTGAAAAAAGAATCTTGTCAAATTTATGACATCCAAGAAGGTCTTTATGCAATAAAATTAGCTTACTCATTTTAAAAATAAAAGAGCCCTAAACTTTAATTAGGGGTATATATTCCTTACTTATATATGTGTACATCATTTATATCTTTTTAATATGAGTAATGCAATTCACCTTAATCTTACAACTCTTTTCCAAGTATTATTCACAAGTATTATTCACAACGCACATGTGGCTTGAAAAAAAATTACAAGTATNTATATATATATATATATATATATATATATTTTGAGTTCTCTATTAAGATTGACAAGGATGAAAAATAATAACAAAGCTTACTTTTCTAGTGATGTTAGTAGATAATATTGGTTTAGTTTTTTTTTTTATGAATTTTTTCTTCACATTTAATATTTCAAATATGAAATCAAAATACATATTTAACTATCTTCAAAATCTTAGAAAAATAGTCTCATTATTGTTTTTGAAATTGTATTTTCCTTGTCTTATACCTACACATTATAGTTTTCCCAGCTCTTTTAGAGAAAACCTCTTACAATATTATAGCTTTCTTGGATAGTTGATCAATTGTTCTTTTTACTCGGAGCATCAAAACTATTTTTTCCTCCAAAACCTCATTCATGATTGAGATTAACATCATATTTTCAATCATACTTTTATTATTTACCAATCCATCAATGCCTTAGAATCTCCAAATACTCGCAATTGTGTATACTTTGTATTTTGTCATTTTCAAAAGAAAATACAATACATAAAAATAATATCAATTATTTGTTCCTTGGCCAACAACATATTTTAAAGAAATATAGTATATAGATTCAAAGAAAATCATTTCCCCTACTCCATACATACACGTGGTTCATTGACGTGCCCCATTGAAGAATCTTTGGGAATTATTTTAATCAATAATCAATTCTTTTAGATTTCTATGAGAATGTTCTTTTGGAGTTTCTTGTCTCCCATTACAAGAGATATATGTCTCTAGATCAAGAATTGTCCATGATCTTTTCCATAAGGAAAAAATTAGCATGTTGAGATCTAGAACCATGGTAGATTTTATGAAGAGTCCTTGTTTTCTTGTTATTCCTATCCTCAATAATAGAAGATTCAGGTGCACAATAAGTGTCTTCGATCCTAAAATAAACTATCACTACCTCATAAGAAAAAGAAGGATGATATAGGAATGATTTTGTAGAACAATCATCAAAAGTCGAAGAGGGTGACCTTAAAGAGAGTGAGTTCTCATTAAATGAAACATCTCTGACATCTTATGTCTTTGGATCATTGATACAACAAGCCTTATCATCTTCACTTAGCCTACAAATATGCAATGATGAATCTTAGGCTCTAGCTTCTGATGTTTCTCATTTTGAATACGTGTACATGTGTCCCCAAAGGCAAACCATGAAAAACTTGATACTTTGAGATTACTTGCATGATCTACTGTTGGAGTCATGTCAAAACCTTGAAAAATCACGATGTTCCTTGAAATTCATATACTCCATATTACAAAACAAAAAACAAAAATCCTTAAAAGGATTTTTTAATTTTATTGGATATCCATGAGAAAATACGTTCTACTAAAGACTTTTGATTCCATTTTTTCTTCCCACTTGATATTTGTAATACTTCATTCCAAAAAAAATTAGAAAAAGAACTTGTAACAAAAATAGTATTCATGGACTCCTCACTACATTTTCATAGGATACATAGTTTCGGTCCATGCCAACTCTTCTTTTGGAAATTGTTCCTTGTTAATACTTTATTAGAAAAAAACACTATGTGAAACTTTTAGTTTTTAAAGCGCTCTCATGCTTGAACTCGACTATTTCCATCACCAAGTCTTTCTCCTTTTGAGATTCTTCCATTTTAGCTGAATAAGCAATTTTAGTTGTATTTACCCACTTACCCTAATATTTAAACCATTTGGTTATATCTACTTGTCCTAAAATCGTATGGAATTGTGATTTGACAAATTCACGTATTAAGACCATTCATCTACTTTTTCTCCCTGTAAATTCAATTCTTCTACTTATAATTTTCAACCTTGGGACTAATCATTTCTTCCATTAGAATAAGCTATATCCTCTAGAGAAAAAACTCCCACAAAGTGATGATCATTTCCCTTGCAACCAATTTGAGGATATTCCCCAATTCTCACTTTATTTCATCTTCCTATTTTCTAGGTTGACCATTTTCCAATTAAAGAGAAGGTCCTCGTGCTTTTAAGACAATTAAAACTCCTTGTATACTTTTCCTTTTCATTCTAAACCTTTCTTCCATAAACTTTCCATTCGGATACTTTAATAGCATTAGTTTTCCTCATAGCTCTATATTGACTTAGATCTTATTATCATTAACATAATAATAACAATTACAATATATTATATTCTTATTATTATTTGCTTAACATTTGAGTGATTGGTCATAACCCTTCACATATTGCACTATTTACTTGAGTTATTGGATATCACTTATGAAGCATCATACTTGATATACTTTCCTATTGGCATTGATATAAAATCATTTATGGTATGGCTTGTCTTGAGAGAGTGCATATATACTCATCATTCAACACCAATTAATTCTCTATCTTTCGACTCTCTCCTAGTACAAAAATAAGTGAAGCTAACGATGTTGAATGGACATTTAGAGCTTCCCTAAAGGGAGATCATTGTAAATTGTTGCAACTCACATTTTCCAAGTGACTGTTAATGGAGATATGGGGATCATATATTAGTTTGGTTAAAGTTCCACTCTTGGAAATCCAATTGGAGGCATTGCTCAAGGACCAAAAGCTATAGATGTACATAATCAAATATAATCCCCACTAGAAGATACACTACATAACCAAAGATAACCCCTTCTAGAAGATACACTAAAGCTAAAACACTTAGTGATTCCTCATTGGTAAACATACCAAAGCAAAAATGCTTGATGGATTCATCAATGTGGTTCCTTGTTGGAAGATATGCCAGAGCTAAAATTCAAAGTACAAAAATGTGAGGAAAAGATACACAACATTATTAGTCTCATTGTACGGAACAACTTGAGATACTATTGTGTTAACATGAAAATGAAAGGAATTATTGTTATCACAAGAGAAATACTATTGTGTTAAGAGAAAAGTGACCTCGTAAATTTGTGGAATGACATCAAGGAGTTTTTCAAAATACCAATAATACATCATTGATGATTTACCGCCTAGAAAACATAGTTATACTCTCTAGCCTGGTGACTTTGTAAGAGTGAAAGAATATTCACTTATATCATCTAAAATTTTCAATGACATCAAGGGTGCTAGAGGTAAAAAGAAGAAGTGAAACTATGCTAACCTTTTTGAAAAGAGGATAAAATTCCCCTCCTCAATGGAAAGAGGACAAAATGGGTCGTGACTAAAAAATTGAAGGATCACCTTGATGGGAATATGATGAAATGATCCCAAGTCAATAAATATGATCTTGTTAACCTTGTGACAGGAACTATTACCTTGATGGACAAAGGACATAATAGTATCGATTAATAACCTAGTGGACAAATGAAATGTTGCTTACCTTTTTGAAAAAGGTATAAAACTATCACCTTGATGGATATAGGGAAAAATAGTTTGAGTAAAATCCTAGCCAATGAATGAAAAGTTGCTTCATTTACATTGTAACCGATTTTTACATTAGACATTATGTGGATTTTCTCTACATGTTGTTAGCTATGTGTTGGCACAATCATAAGTAAATATGCCTTTCTCACATTTATGTCCATCCTCGTTCATGGTTTAAGATTGTGGTGTTCTAAACATAGAGTAACCACACCAACCCATTTTGAACTTATTAATTAAACTATAATGTGTTCTTCTTATTTATATTACATATTTGATTATATGAGATAAATAATGAATTATCATAATATCTATTACTCATTTTTAAAGGTTTGTACACAGAGTTTCCAACCAGTGACCTTACATAAAGAGTGCCTTAACAATACACTCATTCACTGTCTGGGAAAAAATTATGGTTCTTTATTTTGGGTGTCTCTTCCTAACTAGCTCACCCCTAAGGGAAATTGAACTCAGGTCTCCCTACTTATTAGACCCACACCTTAACCAAATGACCTAACAAAATTTGGCATCTATTAGTCTTACCAAGAATAGGAAGAAATTTTAAAAAACTTCTTTAGATAATAGAAGCCCCATAAGACGGGAGAGCCGAATTGTGTAATCATTCACAAATGATAGGACATTTGAAAAAACTTTTAAAAAACTTCTCTATATAATAGAAGCCCCATAAGACGGGATATTTGGATTGCGTAATCATTCACAAATGATAGGATATTTGATGTATTTAGCAATAATAACCTTGCTCCATATATTATTTGAAAAAAGAGCTGACCACAAGCCCTTAGCACACAACACTTTATTAAACCAAGATTTTTTTTTAATTCCACATCCAGCATTACACTTTGGCAATGCAATCCTTTCCCAAGAAACAAGATGAAATTTAGAGTGATCCGATCTACCATCCCATATGAACTGAAAATATGACTTATTATAAGAGACAACACCCTTTCAGGAACCAAAACCAATGAAAACCAGTACACAAGAATACTCTAGAGCACTACATTAGCTAGAACCAGTCTGTCACCTGATGAAATCCATCTAAAACTCCATACATTAATTATTTTCTCCACCCTTTTAAATTATTAAATAGAGCACATAGATATGTGGACCAACACACAACTCACAAGATAGATCATACAATTTACTCAGCAATTGAAGAATGAAACAGTGCAAAAATGCTTGCAACTGTGAATGCTTTCATTAATCAAAAGTAATTAGATAATTAATTACAATGAAGTACAATGGCTAAATAGCCACATGAAATTTGAATCCATGTGAGGAAATTCCAATTGGTTGGACTCTAGTTGACTGAATGGTTAATTGACCTTGTCTAAATCATTATCAGAGTTCATCGGAGTTCAAAATCCAAACTCAAGTGTCTAATTCAGTGTTAACTAGTCTAACTTACTGAGGTAGGTGAGTAAATGCGCCTCACCTGCATGCAACCATGCAATCCTAGTGCTAACTGAATAGAACTGAATGTAGAGAACTAGAACTAAATGTAACTGACTCCTAACTGAGCTTGACTAGTCACCAACTAAAATCAACTAATGGAGGTTGGTACCAACACTCCCAGTGGCTCCTAATTTGTAGGGATTGATCTAGGAGGCTCCTAAACTGATGCATGCAAGTGCAATCAGTGGTAGTTGGCCTCAATTAGTGTTCCCCACACTTTATTAACTAGTACATGTGCCCCAATTAGACCAAGTGGACCCAATGGTGCTAGTGACTAAAAATAGACTGAAATGACTCCCGATTTAGACATGACTCCTGATTCAGACATAAATGACTAATTTAGACAAGGGAGGATTATAATCCTAACACCCCCCTGAATGCTAACTTGGTCAATATGTGGGCCATGGTAACTAAGACCATAGGTCACCCATTACAACAAGTAAAGTAAAGTAACTACTCAATACAAGGAGCTAGGGAAAAACCACATGGGAAAAAATCCCCCCCTCTAACTAAGCAGATAGAATCAGGATTCAAGTTTGAAAAACTTGGAAATATGTTGCTGAAATATCTGTGATGTAGCAAAGCACCATGCATGATGTTCTATGCACAGGTATCCTAGGGCCTGGCATGTAGACTTCTTCATCTTCTCCCAAAATGATGATGGAAGGAAGGAGGAATGTAACCTTTTCCTCTTGCTGGATGAAGAGGTGTATGATCCACTCTATTCTTCTGAATATGTAGCATCTTATAGAGAGTCTATTGCATCTATATGAAGGAGGTAAGATTGCATGACATAGAGCAAGGTTCTTAGTATTCTAAGTGTCAGATGGATTTCCAGTCATCTTCCTAGCTTCCAGTTTGGAAGTAGGGACTGGATCTTGATCTGAGTCACCCTAAATCTCAATCTCATAAACTGATATAGCTGGATCTGCAATACTAGTGGAAACTACAAAAAGAAGTAGATGAAATATTTTTACCTTCCCTTGCAAGTGGATGCTGAGAGTGCACAGGTTTTGAAAATGGCATGAAGTGTGAGAACTCATATGTCTTGGAAGCATGATTTGCAACACCCTTCGCTATGATGTTCCCAGTAGAGATATATGTGATCTCCACCGAATCAGGACCAAATATCACTTGCTTTCGAGAACCAGTATGAGTCGTCTGGTATACAGATAACATATTTGCAGCTAAGGAGGGCACATAAAGCACATCTTTGAACTTTCCATGTTCAAGCTTGATAAAACCCTTTCCTTTGGCTTGAACTTGATTCCATGTAAGGTTTGCCGTTACACCAAAACCTGCATATGTTGATGAACATTTGAAACCCATCACAAGGCCCTATCACCAGGAGTGATGGTTAGTCCACTTGTTTTATATTCCCATAGTTTCGGCGATTATACCAAGTGGAGGTTGTACCAATACTCCAACAGCTCGCGTTCAATGTAGGTTGGGGGAATTGAACCTAAGACCTATGCTCTGATACCATGTTAAATTGAGCACATAGATCTATGGACCAACACACAACTCACAAGATAGATCATACAATTTACTCAGCAATTGAAGAATGAAACAGTGAAAAATGCTTGCAATTGTGAATGCTTTCATTAATCAAAAGTAATTAGATAATTAATTGCAATGAAGTACTATGGATAAATAGACACATGCAATTAGAATCCATGTGAGGAAATTTGAATTGGTTGGACTCTAATTGACTGAATGGTTAACTGACCTCGTCTAAATCATTATCGGAGTTCAAAATCCAAACTCAAGTGTCTAATTCAGTTTTAACTAGTCTAACTGATTGAGGTAGGTGAGTAAATGTGCCTCACCTACATGCAGCCATGCAATCCTAGCGCTAACTAAATAGAACTGAATGTAGGGAACTAGAACCGAATGTAACTGACTCCTAACTGATCTTGACTAGTCACCAACTGAACTCAACTAACGGAGGTTGGTATCAGCATTCCCAGTGGCTCCTAATTTGTAGGGATTGATCTAGGAGGCTCTTAAACTAATGCATGCAAGTGAAATCAGTGGCATTTGGCCTCAATTAGTGTTCCCCACACTTTAGTAACTGGTACATGTGCCCCAATTAGGCCAAGTGGACCCAATGGTGCTAGTGACTAAAAATAAACTGAAAGGACTCCCAATTTAGACATGACTCCTGATTTAGACATAAAGGACCAAATTGGACAAGGGAGGATTATAATTCTAACACAAATAACCAATTCTAGTCCACAATTCCATATGCATTAGGTTCAAGTAAATATCTAAGATATTTTAAACCCACATAAATCTCAGACATCTTATAAGGAAAAAAGAAAGCAACTTGTGTAGAAACCTCCTCATCTTCACAATTATAAGAAAAATAAGACTTTGGATAACTAATCACCACACTAGAGTCCAAACAAAAAGAGTCAAAATTTTCCTTTAAAACTCTCCATTCATCCACTAAACCATATCCAAAAATCAAGATGTCATCCACAAACGACAGATGGGTAACTGATAAAGCTGGAGAAATATTGACATTTTTAACCTTTTTTTGCTTCCTAACCTCCAAAAGTAACCTACTAAAACCTTCAATAACCAGTATTAACAACAAGGGGGAAAGAGAACACCCCTGTCTCAAACCTTTGTTACAATTGAAGAAACGAGTAGGAGACCCATTTACCAAAACAACAAAGTTGGCAGAAGAGATACAACCCATGATCCAACACATGACTTCATAAGGAAAACTAATCCGAAGCACATTCAGAGAAGGATGAAATGGAGAAAAGACCAATTCACTTTATCATAAGCTTTAACTAAATCAACCTTCAAAATAAAATATTTTAATTTCTTACACTTCACCAAATGCAATACCTCTTGAGCAATGCCAACAACATCCACTCATGGGAGGAAGTTGCATTGCCTCAGTAAAATAATTCCATTTCTCTTTCACTAATTGAAAAAATCGCAAATCCTCCAACCAACAATGGTTGAATTTAAAAGGAACCAACATCGGACCTTTAACACAATCCAATTCCAAGATCACTGCCTTGTGATAAGAGAAACCAGTTGAAACAATCCATGAACGATACCAACCCAAACAACTACATAATTGATCATTCAATAAAAATATGTCCAATCTCTTAGAAATGCCTACTTCCCCCACCCTCCCATTAGACCAAGTAGGCACTAACATACACGGGGAAATATCAATTTAGCTCACCTTATCAAATAAATCATTAAAACATCCTGACACAAGATCAATAGCTCTTCCATCTCTCCAAACTTCCTCAGCTGAAAGAGTCAACTTAAGATCACCCCCTAAAATCATACCCTACAAACCAAGAATATCAATTCTACTAGCCTTCTCCTGAAATTCTCACCTTTGACATTATGTCCCATAAACATTCAATATCCTTATGGGATGAGAAAACCCCAAAATATTCCCATCCCATAAAATGCCTGCAACTAAGGAAAATGATTCGAAATCAAAATAGATAGGATCCCAAGCAACCAAAAGACCCCTAGATATCCCATTACCATATAAGGCGCACCATTTCCAAGAAGGTTTGATGTTTAGAAAAAACTAAGAAGCAACAACAACCGAAGACATAATTTCCTAAATTAAGATAACAGAAGGACCAATATTATGTTGACACGCCTCCTTACAAAGAAGCACGAGGCATATTAATCATTAAAATGGAACATAATCACTTCAATTGTTATAAAAAAAAATCTCTTTAGAGATCAAGCTTTCCATTTAATTCACTTACACACGTCATTTACATATGACATTCGATGTAGAAGAGTGTGAGTTTCTAATATTTATGTATATAACTTAGAATTTTGGGGTGCACTATCATCTATTCTTTTTCATCTATGGATGATAATGAGACAAGTGTATTGTCTAGTGATTCTATGGGTATCATTCAAAATTCATAATTAACAATTATAAAAAAATAAAAAATAGCTCATGTGGTAATTGCACTTTGTGGTAGTTGGAAAAAAATAAATAAAAAAATAAAAAATAGCTCATGTGTAGTCCATGGTAACTGAACTTAATGACATGGTAATGTGTAGTCCATGTGACAGTGAAACTCCATCTAGCAGCTAGAAGTTGAGCTAATGTGGATAAGGTTTAGTCAAAGTGCGTTTTATAGTTGGGAGTTGAAGTAATGTGTAGTTCATGTGACACTTGAACTCCTAATAAACTCCTCTCAACTCCTAATAAATTTCTTTGGAGTCATGTGAAAATTGCACTTAGTATCATGGTAATGTGCAACTCATGTGACAATAGAACTTGATTTGGAAATTTGTCTGAACTCATGTGATAATTGCACTTAGTGGCATGGTAATGTGCAACTCATGTGATAGTGGAACTCGATTTGGTAGTTGGGAGTCGAGGTAATGTGCATAAGGCTTAGTCTAACTCCATTTGGAAGATAGGAGTCAAGATACCTCAGAGTTGTTATATTACCTACAATAGCTTTATATTAACTTTTAAATTAACCATTAGATACAAGTAATTGACACATTCTTTAGGTAAAAAACATTATCAATGTGTCAAATATATGCATGTGGCGTATTCCGAACATATTAATCTTATTAATATGGTTGTTGAAATTTGTATTGACTATCTACAAAAATAGTTATGAGCTTTGCAAATTGGAAAAAAATATTTAAAAGTTGAGTAAAAACAATGAACATGATAGACAACAAACGGGTGGCTTAGAACAATGACATTGCTACCAAATAAAATTTTCCCTTTAATTCACTTACACATGTCAGATGTCAAGTAGCAGGTAGTGCCACACCACCGCCTTTGCATGTACACACTATTGCATTCCCAATATCCACGCTGCCACCGTGACAATAACGCTTCAAACTATGATAAAATCAAACGAAGTTTCTTTCTAGAAACATGGATATAGTTCCTATTTTGGTGGAAGAATGTAGTTACTAATCGAAGCTTTCATTTACTAGTTACTTTGTGGTCAAACAACATTTCTTTAGAACCAAACTGTGAAGAGTTTTTGTAGACTCAGAGCCATAATCTTTGTTACATTTACATGAACTAAGCGAAGCAATATGCTCCATCAAGCTACTTTTTTCGCATTTTCTCAATATACTTAAATGTAGAATTGAAATTATTGTGTTGTGGATTTAGGTCCATATCATGGACACTAGTTTGAAAGCGAGGATGCTTGTGCAAATCATTATGTTTTTCTTGTTGTTTGGAATTGTGTGAAAGCAAATTCCATGTTATAGATTTTGGGTTATTTGACAATGTGTTAAAGAGTCATAAGCTATAAGTTGTGGTAAGAATTGTGTTTGAAAATGCTCTATTTTAAATAATTTTGTTTTTTAATGATTATTTATTAAAGTGCTTTGACCTGGCTGTAATATTAACCTACAATCCTAGTATGATGGGGATGAGGATCTATTCTTTTGAGAAGTGTTACATACTAATGACAAATGTATTTTTCATTTTTATTCTATTGAAAATGTGATGTTTTTAATAAGAAAAAATGGTAATTTAGCTTTTACAGATTTAAAGGTGGAATACATAAATATAATGTTAATTTCAATATTTTACATTTACATTTTGGCTTATATAATTGATTATTTAGAATATATATATAATTTTATTTTTAATTATTCATATTATTTAATAAATTTCACTTCAAAATAATAATATTAATTAAACAAAAAGTTATTTCTTCAAATTAGCCCGAGGCTAATGACTCCGTGAAGCTCCAAAAGGTAGAGGCTTGACGATGACATAATGAAAATTAAAGCATCTTTCTTTTGGAGAAGACTTCATGGGGCCCTTCTTTGGATTATAAAATATTTTATGGGACCCCTTCTTTGGATTGCTTGTGAATAAAATATTTTATGGGATCCTATGTTGGTGCAAAAAGTAATGGTATATATTCATCTTACACTCATTTGTCCTTGCCCTAAGCCTTCATGGGCATGGCCAAAGATACAAATATTTTATTGATAACTAAAATCTAATAACCTTTCTATATTTTCCACCCTTCTTTGGAGTTTTGTTAATAAAATTTATTTAACAATAGAATATGTTTTTTAAGAATGGTGTTAAACTATGATTTATATATAAGTTAAAGGTTAGGTGCTTCTCTTTTCCTTGATAATTTTATTAATAATTAAATAATATTTTGAATATTATTAAATATTAATGATTGGTTGAAATTGTTTAAAACTACCTTTAATTAAGGGTTTATCTTCTTTAAATATCTTTAGTTAAGGGTTTATCTTCTTTAAATATTGGAAAATAAATTAACAACTCAATCATCTTATAAATTATTTCAATCAAATGTCAACCTATATCAAAATCTTAAATATATAAGAAATAAAAACTAAATAAAACCATCGCTATAGTAAACTTTTTCTCAATATTCTTTAATTCAAATCTATAAGTGTTCCACTTTTTGTACTTTTTCCCTGTCCGGGAATCTAATCTCCTTTGTAATAATTTTCACTAAAAACATTTTGCATTTTTCAAAGATATTTCATTATAACATAGTGGATTACCTTATAGAATGATATCCACATCCATTTTCCAAAAAATGTCCATTATAACGCATTGTATTTGGAGTTTATGATAAATAGAAATGTTTTTTACATCGAGGGAATTTAGAAAAAAATTATAATGATATAAAAATCGGACTAGATAAATGATTGTAATGCAAAAGTACATTAACAATCCAATAATTCACCGAAAGCACTTAATAAATCATTAAAAAAACATTAGAAACGCTTGTCAAACATCCACCCACCCACTCACTTTTTGTACACATCCACCCCACTTCATCCATGGTGTACAACTCCACCCCACCTCACCCACAACATGCATTTGTTTTTACTTAGGCAACTTGTCCACCTTTCTAGTGGACGAGGTGGAATAAGTTTACACATTTTTTTATTTCATTTTGATTTATATTTAATTTCAATTTTATTATAAAAAATTTTGTGAAAACTTTTATTATATATAATTAAGTAATTACATATAATTTATATAGTTGTATGAAAAAATGTTACAATATTTTAGTAGTAATGAATTATATATTATTTGAATTATAAGTTTTGTGTATTCGACGATATAGGTTGGAATAGGTGGATTTTTTTTTGTATGATTTTGGATAAATCTGGTTGGATTTTCTTAAAATTCAGGTTACAATTATTAAGTTATGGAATTTTTGGTGCGCGAGGGGTTTTTGAGGGGGTTGAACCGATTTAAACCATCAAAATTGTGATTAAAACATAGTTAAATTATGATTATGCAAAATAAAAAACACTAGATTCCGACAAAAAAAGACCATCCAATCCAAATCGTCGAATTTTTAGACAACTTATATAAGTTTGATTCATTTTATAGAATCAAGAGGGGCAAAGTCTCGAATGAACGTAATTGAGTTTAAAGCTTTAAAAAGAAAAGTACACTTAATTCCATCTTATCTTATGAGAAGGTGGAGAGAGAATCGATATTGATTTTCCTTTCCATTTTATGAAAAATTCCTAGTGTTTCATATATGATATGTGTGGCATATGTTTTTTTTTTCAAAAGAAAAAAAATATCTTTCTATTATATTAAATCAAAGAAAATGAAAATATATGCATCAATAGCTCCTTTGTCACATTACTGCTAACAGAATGTTAGATTTTTATCATTTAAGCTAGCATTAACTTAGGATCTTAACTGAGAGAATAACAAGCACAACAATCAAACACATAAGACAATGAACACAAAAATTTTCCTCGGGGAAACCATAAAGGAGAAAACCCTGCAACTTCCTCAGAGATAGAATCAACACCAAATTTCTAAGCCCCAAAAACAGTAAGATGATATCCCAATAGCAATAGCCTCTTTCTTTCTAGCCCCAACAACTTCTTCTTCATCAGCTATGCGCTACAACTGAGTGTGTGATAAATAGAAAGGCTCACTCTCTATTCATACTAATTCCCGACTTGACAATGACTCACTAGGGCCGACTTCTCTAAGAGAGTCTAATAACCCTAGTTCCCTGGAACTATGGGGATTTTAACCCTTAAACAATAGGACGGTTACCCACAATGACTTGACATGACTTGTTTACATTATAGAACGTCTCGATAGGAACATCCAGTCATGACATGACTCAAATACATTACAAACACTTCCCGAAATAAACATCGGGGTACAAGACATAAGATATACAAGTGAATACATTCCAAAGTTACAAATACATCAACACTCCCTCTTAACTAGGAAGGTATTCTTTCGACACAATTTTTAGCACTGGTCTTCTTCTCTGTATCGACTGGATCATCTCGTCATCTTCATCTTCAAGTTGTCTTCATCTTCAAGTCTTCTTCATCTTCAAGTCTTCTTCATCTTCAAGTCATCTTCATCTTCAAGTCATCATCATCTTCATCACGGGATTTGGATCATCACGACTGCTGGATCATCACTGCTGAATCATCATCAAATCTGGATCATCATCAAGTCTGGATCATCATCATATCTGGATCATCACTTGATCTAGATCATCATCAAGTCTGGATCATCATCATCAGTGCTATCTCTGAATGGTGCTATCTCTCGATTCTTCTCATCATAGGAAGTTCTATAGAGCTAGCCCTTTTTCATGTTGGTTGTAGGCCTACCCTTCATGTAGGTCTTCAGCACTTATATCTGACCCTAAGTCAGAATCGCCCTCCCAACTCTTACATCTGACCTCATCTTATCAAAAAGGCATGCCCAACACTGACATCTGACCTCATCCTATCAGAAAGGCTCAACACTCACATCTGACCTCATCTTGCCAGAAAGGCTCTACACTTACATCCGACCTCATCTTGTTAGAAAGGCTCTGCACTTACATCCGACCTCATCTTGTCAAAAAGGCTCTACACTTACATTCGACCATGTTCAAAAACATCGCATCGAAAGGGCTCTTAGTCCTAGACTGAGGATTCCTGGTAACTGACCAAGTGCCTCCATTCTCCCAGAGAATGGCATCAGCCCTTATATCTGATCAAGTGGGAACACATCTCCTAATCACATCAGAATGGCCATGCACTCACATCTGATCATGTAAGACTACATCCCACAGTCATATCAAAATGGCCCTCAGTCCCAGATTGAGTATTCCTGGTAACTGACAAGGTGCCTCCATTCCAAGAGTGTCATTCAGCACTTATATCTGATAATGTAGGAACCAATCCTACATTCACATCATAATGGCTCAGCACTCACATCTAACATGGAAGGAACCAAATCCTCTCACCATGACAGAATGGCTCAGCCCTTACATCTGACCATGGAAGGAACCTAATCCTCTCACCATGTCAGAATGGCCCTAGGTCTCATCATTTCCCCTTGAAGGGAACCTCGATCTGGAGAACATAAGGCTTCTCCCTGAAGTACTCAAACTTCACTTTGGCCAATGGCTTCGTCATCACATCAGCTATCTGTTCATCCATCGCAACATACTAGAGCTTCACTGCTCCTCTCTGCACCATATCCCTGATATAGTGATACTTGATCTAGATATGCTTCGACTTGTCATGGAACACTAGGTTCTCTAACAACTTCACACAACTCTGGTTGTCGCAATATATACAAGTAGCATCCAATTGGAGATCAAATAAATCAAACAGTAGCTTTCTCAGACACACTTCGTCACAACTAGTTGAACAAGCTGTGACATATTCTACTTCAGCTATACTCAGTGCCACATAGGACTGCTTCTTGCTAAACCAAGAGATCACACATGATCCCATACTGAAGCAGCATCCTGAAGTGCTCTTCCTATCAATGGTACTGCCTGCCCAACTAGCTCAAGGTGTTCACAGCAAAGAAAATATTTGGTCTCATGTTTTTCAGGTACATCAAGGACCCAATCATCTGACAATACATCGTAGAATCAACCGCTTTTGATGAAGCATCGCTCAATAGCTTCACGTTCGATGCCATAGGTGTGGTTGTGGCCTTGCAGTCCATCATCCCGAACCTCTTCAGAATCTCTACTGCATACTTCCCTTGTCCAAGGAATATTCCATCCGCATTCTGCCACACCTCCATGCCTAAGAAATAGTGCATCATACCCAAGTCTTTCATTGCAAACTCAACAGCAAGTTTCCTCTTCGTATCAACAATCAACCCATCCATACCTATTACAAACACATCATCCACATACAGTAGGAGTATCACTGGATTTCCATCTTCAACCTTGTAGTAAAGGTTGGAATCTGCTTTACTCTTGGTAAAGCCCAAACTGAATAGAAAGCCATCAATTCTGCCGTACCATGTCCTAGGTGCTTGTTTCAAACTGTACAGGGCTTTCTTCAATCCACACACATGAGACTCCCTGTCATTAGAGGAAATTTCAACTCAAAATGGGCCTCCTAAGGAAAATTAATAAAATAATAGTTGAAATAATAAAATAATATTTATTAATTTTGAAGGAAGAAAAGAAAAAACTACTTTTTTGTTCGTATTTTCGACATATCTCCCTGTATATTTACTCAAATTTCGATTGGGAAAGTTTGTTGGATGCAAAATTAAATTTTGCATCCAACGAGTACCCACTCGGCATACTTTTGACGGGCCCCTCTACCCCAAAAACAAGAAATACCTGAAAAAACGTGATGATGACATGCATAATTTAATTTTGCATCCAACAAACTTTCCCGATCGAAATTTGAGTAAATATACAGGGAGATATGTCGAAAATACGAACAAAAAAGTAGTTTTTTTATGATACCTATCCCAAAATTTATATTAAAAAATTGTTTAAGAGGTGCTCCCTTTTTGAATTTTAAATAATTTTGATTGGCTAATACATGATGACATGGAATTTTTATTATTTTTTGAAGGCCCATTTTAAATTGAAATTTCCTCTAATACATGTGTCTCAAAATCGAGTGGCTACTCCACATACACTTCCTCTTCTACTACACCATTCAAGAAAGCAGTCTTGACATCCATTTGGTGTATCTTCCATTTCATCACTACAACCAAAGCAAGTACTGATCTAATGGAAGTGTATCTAGCTACAGGTGCAAAATTTTCTTCATAATCTATTCCTTCTTTCTGGGAGAAACCACGAGCCACGAATCTTGCTTTATATTTCTCTATGATGCCATCTGCAGCATGTTGGATCTTGTAGATCCATTTGGAAGTTACAATGGACTTCCCTTCTGGTCTTGGGACAAAATCCAAAAAATCATTCTTCATGATCGATTCATACTCTTCGATCATGTCCTCCTTCCATTCTTTCCTTTCTGCTGCTTCTTCATAGTTGGAAGGTTCTTTATCAATAATGTCACATAGCAAGGCTACATAACTGGAGCAGGACCTAGTTCTCTTTCTTCCTCTATGTGTTTCTTCTGAAGCTCCATAGCTTTCTGCACCTTGGATAATTTCACGTACCCAAGCAAGTTTCCTCTTATGAGTATTCTTCTCCTGAGGTGGATCTACAGGTTCTTGAGGTTCTTCTAATTCTCGATCTTCTTCTTGAATTTCTTTGTTCATGGTTGTATCATGAATTCTGGGTGCTCTTGTTTCTTTAGGTTCTTCATCTATTCTCTTCCTGGATTTGATGTAGGCTAAATATTCGTCAAATGTTACATCTCTGCTAATGTCAATCTTCTTGAACCTTGGGAATTATATTCTATAAGCCTTCGAGCTTTTAGAGTATCCCACAAATATACCCTTCTTTTCTGAAGGATCTAACTTTGTCCTCTTTTCTTTCAGAATGTGTATGTATACAGGAAAACCGAATATTCTGAGATGGCTGACTTCTGGTTTCTTGCCGGAGAAGACTTCTTCAGGTGTCTTATTCTTGAGTACTCTGTGTGGAATACGATTATGTACATACACCACTATTCTGGCAGCTTCTGCCCATAGATGCATGGGAAGATCTTGATCATGAAGCATGGCCCTTGTTGCTTCCATGATCATTCTATTCTTTCTTTCTGCAATCCCATTCTGTTGTGGATTATATGGAGTGGATAACTCCCTCTTAATCCTTGAGTCTTTGCATAGCTCTTTAAATTCATTTGATGTGAATTCTCCGCCATTATCTGATCGAAAGGTCTTGATCTTCTTTTCTGTGTGATTCTCGATCAAGGCTTTGAATTCCTTGAACTTGCTAAATACTTCTTATTTTCTCTTCATAAAGTATATCCATGCCTTTCTAGAAAAATCATCAATAAAAGAAACATAGTATACATACCCGCTTAGTGAATTGGATGGCATTGAACCGCATACACCGAAGTGGATGATTTCCAAGATTCCTTTTGCCTTTCTCTCACTACTTGGAAATGTCTTCTTTGTGTTCTTCCCTTTCGCACATCCTTTGCATACACCTTCATGTTTTTTCTGCATTTCTGGGAGACCTTCAACAGCTTTTCTTGCAAGTGGTAGTGCTCTGTAATGCACATGTGCAAGCCTTCTATGCCAAAGCTCATTTGGTTCTGCTGAGTCATGAACCAAAGCTTGTTCTGGTTGGCCCTTCAATTTGTATAGTCCTCCTTCTTGTTCCCTAATCACTACTGCATCATCGAAAGACTTTCCCTTTAGCCAAATGAGGACTTGGCCATCTACAAATGCAACCCTCATTCCTTTTGCATCCAATGCAGATATGGAGAGGAGGTTCTTGTTTAGTCCAGGTACAAAGAATACATCTTTCATCTTGATATACTTTCTAGAGTCTAGCTTGTATGAGGATTCACCACTACCTTTTATTGGATACTGGTATTCATCTACGAGTTTCACCTTGTGAGGTGATTCATGTTCAGATAGTTTCACAAAGGATTCCTTGAATCTTGTCATATGTTTGGAGGCACCACTGTCTATAAGCCAATCATCGCTGCCATGTGTGATAGTTCTCATGAGAGTGGAAATTAGAACATATTCTTCATCACTTGAAGAATCATCACTGTCTTATCTGTTTCTCTTTGTCGAAGGTTCATCATCCTCTGCAGCATGAGCATGCTGTCTTCTTTTTTTTTTCTTCTGTTCTTCTTGTGAGAGCTACTTTTGTTTCGAGGACAATCTCTAGAAAAGTGCCCTCTTTCATCACATGTATAGCAAATGAACTTAGACCTATCTATAGGCTTTCTAAAGTTATTCCTTTGATGAGAGTACTTAACTCTGTGGTGGCTAGATTTGGTTTTCTAGGATTGTACTGTGAGAGCTTGATCTTCACTTTCCATCTTTTCTTCTCGAGAGCATTCTTCCCATCATCTGCTGAACTTGAATAACTTATTTTTGGCACAGATCCCTTGAATGAAATAGTCCCATGTCCTAGGGAGACCATTCAAGGTGGTCATTACAATATCTGCATTCTCCACTTCTTCATCTACTGCTTCAAGTTGTTCTTTTATCTGGGAGACCCTAGTGAAGTATGACTGTATGGTCTCCGCATTCTAGATCTTCAGATTCTTCAATTGTTTCCTCAAGGTCATCTTTTGGTTTATGTTCTTTCCTTCAAATAGTTTGGTTAGGGCATCAAACATAGCTTTAGGTGTCTTTAGGGAGGACACCTGTGGTATGAGGTGATCCTTGATTGAATCAGCAATAATCCTTTTAGCCATAACCAAATTCTTCTTGTGTAAGGCCTTAGCCTCATCTCCCTCTGGAACTGGAATCTCCTCATAGATGTAGGAGTCCAACTCATTTTCTTCCAGGACCAGGGAGATCCTATACTTCCAGGCTCATAAGTTATCAGCTCCCTCAATATTTTCATCAATCTTGGTATGATGAGACATCTTAACTAAGAACCTAAAATGGAAATACAAAAGATTTAGATCTTACCAGGTTAAGATGTCAGATCTGGATCTGGAGCTGAATTTTTGCAGTGCTAGTTCAGGAGCAGATTAGGGTTTGACTTTCCTGGATTTTTGTATAACCATATGCTTTGATATTTATCTCTAAACTTTGATTTTGAGGAGGAGAACAATCCAGGCCTGGGCTCACTCAAAAATTCCACTTCTGTGGAAATCCCTAAGTTTTGGCACTAGTGTTGGGTCAAAAACTGAAAATGCTCAGAATCAGATTATGCTTTAATAGAAAGATGCACCCTGGGGAGGAGAGTCAGTCCAACCTTCTTTTGATGAAAATATATGGAGAGAGATCCAAAAATTAGGAAGACCTAGTTTCCGCAGCTGCACAGTGTCTTCTTCTCAGGTTAGCTCTGATACCATGTTAGATTTTTATCATTTAAGCTAGCATTAACTTAGGATCTTAACTAAGAGAATGACAAGCACAACAATCAAACACATAAGACAATGAACACACATATTTTCCTCGGGGAAACCATAAAGGAGAAAACCCCACAACTTCCTCAGAGATAGAATCAACACCAAATAACTAAGCCCCAAAAACAGTAAGATGATACCCCGACAGCAGTAGCCTCTTTCTTTCTAGCCCCAGCAACTTCTTCCTCAGCTATGCGCTACAACTGAGTGTGAGTGAGTGTGTGATAAATAGAGAGGCTCACTCTCTATTTATACTAATTCCCAACTTGACAATGAATCACTAGGTCTGAATTCTCTAGGAGAGTCTAATAACCCTAGTGCCCTGGAAATGCGGGGACTTTAACCCTTGAACAATAGGAGGGTTACCCACAATGACTTGACATGACTTGTTTACATTATAGAACCTCCTGATAGGAACATCAGGGCATGACATGACTCAAATACATTACAAACACTTCCCAGAATAAACATTGGGGTACAATACATAAGATATACAAGTGAATACATTCCGAAGTTACAAATACATCAACACAGAAAAACCCATGGTCCCAAACTTAATACAAGTCCAGGTGAAAAAAAGGCAAAACCCACTGACCAACAATATCTTCCATGAAGACTAATAAAAAAAAGAACCCTTGGATTCATATCAAAGGATATTTACACTACCAAAACTGACACAAATTCCATCAATACAACATTTAGTAGATCATGAAAGTAACACCTTCATAAATAACATAATCATCCATTATTTCCACTAAAAATAAAGAGCCTTTAGGACAATCCACTATTTTTTTCGAAAGAAGGTCAACATCTACATTATATATCCTATATATATGAGCAAGAGAGATATATGAAAAAGAAGCCATCAAAAATTGAATTATATGGCACTGGTGAGCAAGCGATGGGACCTATAAATTATATCCACCATTGGCCCATTGGATGATGACTTCAGAATCCCCAAACACCTGTAAAGAGACAATTGTATTCATGAAAGCAAATTGAAGAAGGCCACAAGTTCAACTTTGATATTGCTCCCCTTTCCACATCCCATCCAAATTTTCAAAAAATGATCCTTGTTAATCATGAGAATCATGCCACAGCCATAGGAACCATTAGAAGTTCCATAAAAAAATGACTGGAAGAAGAGAAGATAAAAGTAGGAGAAATAACAGATTTACGAGGCTTGGGATTCTCTTCAGTATACGATTCTATCTAAAAACCAACACATCTCATATTGCAGATTTGATAATTAGGAAACGTATTTTCAAAAACCACCTTGTTACTCATATTCCAGACATCACCCAACAAAAGAAAATTGGCAATAATTTATGATGGGAAGTCTTTTGTCTCTAGCTTATGAAACTATCCTCCAAATTAATTGACCCCCAAGATAACGAAGTATTCAAAACTTCACATACCTCTTGCCAAACACTTGTACTAAAATCACGAGATATGAATAGATGCTCACTTAAATCACCATTTTGTTTACATAAAGCACATATATTGGGTCCATGCCACCCCCTATGAATCAAATTTTACGAAGTCAACAATAGATTCTCTAAACTTAGCCATAAAAAGAATTTGCGTTTCAAGGGAATATTCCACTTCCAAAGCTTACTGTACCATCATTTGTGTTCAAATTAGACCTAAGATGCAATAATATAATTATAAGCTTCCCTAGCAGAATTTGACCTACAGACCTGTTCCAACTCCACACAATTTTATCCTCTTCCTCACCTAATATAATTCCAACACTGTTAAGTGCTTTAATATAGTTATCCCATTCCACTTCCCAAATTCCATGCATGCCTAATCACTTGATTGGAACCAATAACAATTATTTTAGCTTAGCCACTGAGGTCTTTAGATCTAATCAAGAGTGATAAAACCAAATTCTTCCAGAAAATCCAAAATTCTCAAAGACAAGAGATAATTTCCATTGTCACCAATGAAAGTATCAATGCCTATTAGAAAAATTTTACCATTTCCCACAAGACAAGAAATGCACTTACAGATCCAAGGAATATTTTTGGAGGGCATCCCCAGACCCCTACTGTTGAAATAAATTATTAACACTAACGAACCAATCAAGGTCTGCATTTTCTATTTGTACCATAAATGGTCTTTTGGTGTCCCTAACATACATCCCTATGTGCTTGATATATTCAAGTAGCAAGAGAATATCTACAGCCTCTGGTTTTGTTCACAAGATGTCTGGCCTATAAATACCCTAACCATTCCTAGTTTGCTTTCCCACAATAGTGTTTTTCCAAGGCTTGAAAAAAGTATCTAGACCTCGTTGGAGAGGGAACCAATTCTAAAACATCTTCCTCCTTGGGAATCTCAATAAATGGCAGAAATTAATCCTTGGTGATAGATCCATGTGAAGGTCTTGGATCGAAGGATAAACCCTTCCTCTATAATTCCTCAAAACCAAATTCTTGCAGAGGGAAAAATGATTTGGCAGACAATGAAACAAAGGATAAAGGAACATATGGCATAAGCACACTTTTAGGCAAGTTAGTAACCTCTCTATTCTTTTGGGTGAATAACAAATATTTTAACAGGTTAATGACAAAGGCTTCATCAACTGACAACACATAAAAATGGATGTCACCAACCCCAATAGATACCCGCAGTAACATTGACTAAATGGATTCAAGGGGGAGGAGTTGTGACGATAACCCTTTTTAACGAGAGAAAATCCTAGTTTCGACAAAGGGCCCAGTCTCTAGAGAGGCATCAGGGGAGCTCCTATAAAGAAGATAGAATCTAAACTTGGAAGGATGGAGCCACAAAAAAGGAAAAAACCATAGAAGCTAACCTTGAAAAGTCCCCCTTCCAAGGCTTTAATAAATGGAGCTCATGCAAACTAGAAATAACAAACCTTTAGGGAAATGAAAATAAAAAAATAGAGCATGTTCAAGTACTAAAAATAGTGGGAAATCCACATTCTAACACAAAAGGATGACATGGGTCCTTGAAATTATCTCAAGTGAAAGGAAGAGAAATAGAGGACTCCTGGAGATAAGAGGTTTATCTTTAATGGCATATTCCAAGTCCTGAACTGAAGTTAATATTTCAGCTTCCATCTAATTCTTTGGATCTAGTTGAATCTATTTGTTGTTAGGAACCCCTAAATAAGTAAATTACAAACTATTCATGGTAAATGGAAGACATGAGAGGGTCACACCATTGTTTTACATCTTTACCTAGGAGTGCAGAATCTCCAACCTAAATTAGGTGTTCCTTTTCCTTTTAGAACTTTCCCAAAACCGTACTTTCTTCTAAAAATTCCCACTTATCCCTTTGAATGGAAACTAATAGTCACTAACAAGTTGGTCATGATCATGGAATTGATAGCATCGAAAAGGATAGTCCAAGACCTGAACAATATGGTTGTCACCCACTGAGAGGGTGATTTCACTTAATAATCCATTTCACACATGAATTCCCACCATGATGCAATCTATGGTCATTTTACTAGAGGCCCGAAACCTATAATCATTGTCCATATAATCCCTGAGGAAATTCCCAATATTACAAAAAGTAGCCAGACCCCAAAACTCAATAGGAAAGCATGGTAGTTTAACCCAAAGACGTAAGGTATAAATGTCTCACTCCTTGCATCAAAACATGGCATGCATTTCTTTAGCATGAAATTTTCATGACCCCCATAACCATATTCTTGATAATGAAACATTTTCATCTCGACTAGAATCAATGAAAATAGCCTTCCAACATTTTGTCAGAGTGACAATGCTCGAGCACTATCCCAGAAAGTGTTTTCACTTTTCATAATCCCAATCTATAAAATGGGGATAACTCATATTTTTCCCCATAAAATGACCAACCAACACCAACTCAGAGAAACTCCAAACCTCATCCATATACACAACCGCTACCATAGCTAGTCTCCTATGGGAAGTGTTTTGCGATAAACACCTATTTTTCTTTGCAACCACTTTAGGACCCACCATAATAACCTCATTAGATAACTATGCACTACTCTCCTTTGAAATAAAACTATCAAATGAATCCATCTAATGACCTTTGGAAGGACTGATACCAATGGCATACAAGGGTGAAGAAGCTGGGAAAAACTTACCACACCCTATATAAACATAAGGCTAGATACAATAGTGCGATCCCAAGGAGGGGAAAAAAAATCAAGGAACATGTTATCTCCTAGTTCATACGGAGTACTCACATGGGAGATAGATCCATGCATGGGAGAATGTGAAGAGCCCATGTGCCCCCCTCCTATCTATGTGGGAAAATACCTAATAACCCCTGATATGACCATCATGACTCTGTAAATGTTGATAGAATGGAGATCCCAAGAAATTACAAAATAAAAACACCATCAAACCCCAATGAAAGGAGGATAATCATAAGAAAAAAAGTAAACCTCGATATAACCTATCAACATCATAACATTCCATGCCAAAATACCAAGGTCCAAACATGACAGAAAAATCAATAAACCCGTGGCCATGGTAGAAAAACTAGGAGACCCTCATATTCAGAGATAAATTATGAAGCTAATACTTAATTTTATAAGGTATTTATTAAATTTGTTTTCGTTTTTAAATATTTATATTTATTATTTTCTTTTTTAATAAAGATGAGAGATGTAATATTTATATATATAAAATAAAATGAATTACTCATATTTTTATTTAATTATTTTCTTTCTACAAATAATATACTATTAAGATTTCAATGGTTATACAATATCTAAAAACATTTAGCATCATAACCATATACAAAAGGACCACTGAAAGAAAGACAAGCACGCCCACACAAAAGAACACAGATATTTATCTCAGGTAACCCTCATGGGGGACAAAACCTAGTAAAACTTCCTCGATATAGAATTCAACCAAGTACAGTGTAAGACCCAAATAATAAGACTTATAAGACCCCAAGAATAATATTGTATTTCTTTCCCTCTTCCCAGATGGACTGCTCCTTCTCTCCCTAGCGTGACTGTTGATTTCTCTACTTGTCCAAATGAGGGAGGTGCTTCTACTATTTATACTAATCAGTCGAGGGGCCTAATAACCCAACAGGTACGAATTCTCCTTGCATCCAGGCCCGACTTGCCTTGGAAGACTCAAAAATACATTTTAATAATACTTTTGTGGGTACTACTGACCCGAATTACAACAAAGTTTTTACCTCAAGACTTTACATGGAAAATACATCAATGACATCCCTAATCAGAGGGACAACATTTTTGGAAGGGTTAATAATAATAATAATAATAAATAGAATATCTTCCACAGTTACATTTCTTTAACACTCCCTACTAACAAGGAAGGTATTCTACAACAATACCTTTGTACAACTGACTAGTGAATCTATATGTCATATGAAGTTTTCACAATTACATCAACATCATCAACATTTGTCAAATATCATCATCATGTACGTCTCTGGAATCATCTTGAGCATCATCATCTCTGGCATCATCTTGAGCATCATCATCTCTGGCATCATCTTGAGCATCATCAATTCTGACATCATCTTGAGCATCATCATCTCAGGAATCATCTTGAGCATCATATAGAGCATAACTTGCACTATCATCAATATACAAATACTGAGCTGAATCACCCATATCATAAACAAATTCTAGAACATCATCATCTGTAACTCGATGCAGGAACTTGGCCACAAGTGAATGCATGGCCACTATCCATATGAGAGTACTATAGTCCACAGGACCATCCTCGGCTGGTAAGTGCTAGGACCACTCTCAACAAGGGAGTATTATTATCTGCAGAACCATCTTCAAGTAGGATACTGTCATCTACAACTGAATGCATATCTAGTCTTCAAATGAATGCAGGACCACTCTCCATATTATATTACTATCATATGTAGGACCATCCTCAGTTGGTGAGTTCTAGAACCACTCACAACAAGAGAGTGTTCTTTTCTGTAGGACCATCCTCAATTAGGATATGGTCTTCTGCAACTGAATGCAGATCTTGTCTGCAAATGAATGCAGGAACACTCTCCATATGAGAGTACTGTCATTTGCATCACCATCCTCAGCTAGTAAGTGCTAGGACCACTCTCAACAAGGGAGTGTTCTTGTCCGCGGGACCATTCTCAAGTAGGATACTATTGTCTCCAATTGAATGCATATCTCATCCGCAAATGAATGAAATACCACTCTCCATATGAGAGTACTATCATTTACAGTACCATCCTCAGTCAGTAATTTTTAGGACCACTCCTAACAAGAGAATGTTCTTTTATGTAGGACCATCATCAAGTAGGATATTGTCGTTTGCAAATGAATAAAGGATATCGTCCACAAATGAATGCATGACCACTCTCCATATGAGAGCACTATCGTCCACAATACCATCCTCGGTCTAAAAGTGTTAGGACCAATGTTAACAGGAGAGTTTTCTTGTCCGCGGGACCATCCTCATCAAATGAATGCTAGGATACACTCATCCACAAATAAATTCCAGACCTCATCAATATCCGATAATCATAGTAATAAACTTAATTGGCCTTTTTTGTACTGGAAAACCATTACCATCTCATTCTCAATAATATTATTTTCATCGCTCCCTCTTTCTAGGGAGATCCTTTCAGACTACACCAAGCTTTTCTCGAAAGTGTTCAAACTCTACATGAGACAGAGGCTTAGTCGGCACATCAACAACTTGTTCCTCTGTAGGAACTTATTGGAGCTTCACGACTCCTCTATGCACCATATCCTAGATGTAGTGATACTTTATCTCTATATCCTTGGACTTAACATGAAACATTGGGTTCTTTGTTAGCTTGATGCAACTTTGGTTGTCACAATAAATATCAGTTGCATCTATCTCAACATTAAACAATCCTGCCAATAGTTTGTGAAGCCATATTGATTCCCTACAAGATGAACATGTTGCAATGTACTTAGCCTCTACTATACTGAGGGAAACATTGGTTTGATTTATACTAATCCATGAGATCATGCCTGATCCCAAACTAAAACAACATCTTGAGGTGCTCTTTCTGTCTTTAGCACTTCCTCTTTGCATCTGCAATGAGTTCGTCCTCTCATGTCAGGTTATTGACATATACCAGTATTCCGCCTTCAACCTTAAAGTAAAGGTTGGAACCCTCTTTAATCTTGGTAAATCCTTAGTCCATCGATGTCCATCCTTTCATACCATGTTGAACTCGGAGATCCTCTGTAGTCACTCCCTTTGAAGTGGGGCATCATCCTCCCTCTGCATTTTGTACTCTATGTATCAAAACATTATGTACTTGAGTGACAGGTAGCATCCTTTGCTACTGATCTTCTATGTATCCATCTTAGGTCACTGGATACCAAGATCCTCTATCTTGAATTGTGTTGAAAATTTCCTATTGCACCCATATGTGAGATTGTCTTCCTCTATAGGATTCCATCTTCAACCTTGTAGAAAAAGGTAAGATCTTCATCACTCTAGGTGATATTCAATCTCCTCATGTAACTAGATGTGCTTATCCACGGGTGCCTTCTGATATTGTACAAATCCTTTTGTGCACATGTGGTTCTCTGCTCGATATACACTTCTACTTCACTAGAGAAGTGTGTCTGGTCAATGGAGTATGTCATTCCATAGTTTACTCCCTCTTTCTAAGAGAAACCACGAACCTATCTTTGTATCCCTCAATGATGCCATCTGTTGCATACTCGATCCTGTAGATCCACATGGAAGACACTATAGACTTCCCTTTAGGTCTTGGAACCACATCCTAGACATCATTCCCCATGATCAACTGGTACTCTTTGATCATAGTATTCTTCCATTTCTCCTTGGATACTTCTTCATAGCTGGAAGGATCTATATCAATGATGTCACTCAAGAGTGCCACAAAATTAGAGTGTATCTGAGGCCTCTTACTTTAGTTGAAAGTACCATCATAATTTTCTTCATATTTAATTATCTCTTGTGCCCAATATGGTCTTCATCTCTTGAGGTGAATCTATCGCTCTTTTTAGGTCATATCATGATTCTTATATTCTTCTGAAGCTCTTTCTTCTGCCCTTGTGTCTTTGACCTTGGGAGCTTTAGATTCATCTTCATGTATGTTTATTGGGTGAATATTCTAACTGAACTGTCATTACTTGTTCTTCAGAACAAGTCTGACTCATCCTTGTAGGTGATTGTACATGATCTTTCCTACAAGTCAAATTTAGTTTCATAATTAGAAACATTTCAGAATCATCAAGACATATTCATAATGACAAATTCTTATGCATACAAATATAATCATGCAACTATTTTAGCCAATACAACATTTATCCATATCCTGTATACATACAGAAACTTTCTAGATGCCTTCAATCTCTACCAGAACATTATTAAGATTGCGCCCTACTTACAAGATGTCAACAAATAGGTTTCATTCTAGATAAGTAGCAATGTTATGTTGTATAGCACCATAGTCCACTTACCCATCGCATGCATATCAGTAGTATATTGTTCATTAATGCAAACATTCTATCATGCAATATAATACATTTCCTTGAACATAGATATGTACACAACTAAAAAATGCCATTTAAGAAAAAATATATATAGGAAATGACAATTTACATACTTATCTTTGTTTGTTTGGTAGACTCCTTCTTGATCCTTATGTCATTGCAAGAATAAATAGAGCCTTCTACTTCATCATCTGATTCTGGGAAGGTCTGTGTACTGGTTCTGAGTGTCAGTAACTACATTCCTTATTATCCAAATATTGAGATGGATAAGAGTATGATCTTTGTCTTCAGCAGTAGAATTCATATTCCTTGTCACTTGAGGATTCTTCATTTCTTCTTTGAATTTATTTGGTTAATAATTTTCAAAGGTGTGAGCATGATATCTTTTCTTGTTTGACTTCTTGTTGAAGGAGCCTCTATTTCTCAG
This sequence comes from Pseudotsuga menziesii, assembly GCA_001517045.1. Lineage (NCBI taxonomy): Eukaryota > Viridiplantae > Streptophyta > Pinopsida > Pinales > Pinaceae > Pseudotsuga > Pseudotsuga menziesii. Next base: position 579,911 of record LPNX011231375.1, on the reverse strand, counting down.
ACAATATATGGAGTAGTGTCCCTTCTAATCACAAGTGTAGCATCGAATGTTGGAAGTATCTATTTTGAATTCCTTTTTTCTTCTATTGTGACGATGTTCCTCATTCTTTCTATGATTTCTTGTGAAATCTTAATATACAGTTTCTCCCATCTTCTCCTCTCTTGTTATGAGTCAAGATTATTCTTGTGTACATTCTTCCCATAGTCTGTTGAAAGAGGTCAACTTCCTTCTTCCACATATTCCTTGAATGAATGAATCCCATTGTTGGGCCTCAGGAAAGAAGGGAAGAATTCATGTAGAATTATTCCTAAGTAGGAAAGAAGAAGGTAAAGAAGAAGAAGAAGGAGCCACGATAGAAGAAAAAGCATCAAATAAGAAGAGAAGGACTTTGCGACAGAAGAAGGAATATAATGAAGAAGGTAAAGAGAAGCCATGGGATGAGGAAGTTGTTCCAGTTTTGTAAACTACAACGGAAGGACAGAGCAAGAGACGAGATAACATGGAAGAATATTCGTAGAAGAAGGCGTGCAGATAAGCCAATGACCAGAAAGTGATAGTAAGGCATAACATTGAGAAAGAAACAACCCTTAGTGATCATGGGCATGAGCTCGCCTGGAGCCAGTGGAAACCACACGCATAAAGGATTTTTTGTAATTCAGGTCGATATCACCTTTTTGGTCATGTATTGCTAGAATAGTAAAGACATCCTATTGGTTGAATATAGTAAGTTGGATGGGATAGAGACTGAAGTAGTCTGTTAGATTCTGTATCGAGTCTGTATTGAGTCTGTAACAAGCATGTATGGAATTTATATTGAGCCTGTAATAAGTCTATAAAAGGAGGAACCCAAGCTATAAATGGGTTAGCTAGTTAGGTAGTAATTCGTGCTTACATGGTTTTGAGTTGATTAGTTGTTACAACAATTTTGAGTAAGTCTATAGACTCTTGGAAAAGATGCTTGAGCTAGAATAGAGGTAGATAGTTTTGGTTGATGACTCTAGATCACTGAGTTCATCAAAGTAGTGGTTCTGCAGCTGAGTGTGCAAACATTGTAGAGAAGGTCGCTTCGATCCAAGCTGTGTGCGGATAGCTAAGTAGGAGTAGAGTAGAGTGATAAGATAAAGAATATCAGAGAGTATGAGAGGGAGGAGAAGTATGTAGAGAAAGAAGAGAAGATCTTGAATAGAGAAAAAGGTGCATCTATTTCCTCATGTCAATTCTAGATGAATAGCACCTTGTGGTTTTTTCTTGGATGGGTTTCCATGTTACATGCTGTGTATATGTGTGAATGTGGATTACGTTAGACAAGTGCATATTTGTTGTGTTTAATGATTGATTGGTTATTGTTCTATAAATGGATAAATGTATGAATGCTGCATTTCAGTAATGAATATATATGTGATGTCTATTCACTGTGCGGTTGCATAAGATTGCATAAATAAGGGTGAATCATACTTCAGTATTGATATATAACATGCAAACCACCAACCCACCTTCTCGGTCTTCATTGGAAACCTTGGCGCAGAGCCAAACACTTAAAACACCCTCCCGCCAAACTGCAGAAACGTGGTTGTGGCAGTTATCCATAAAACTGAGATATATTGGGTGATACGACATCTGTGTCATAGGTGCTGCCACCTGGGATCTGCTCCATCGATTCGATATCTTGGGATTTGTTGTGTAGGCCAAAAAAGGGGTTGAACCTGGCTCACAGGGGGGAAAATACAACAATTGGTTCCGTTGTTGGGACCTTAAAGTGTTGCGGTGAGGGATATGTTTTTGAATCCCACAAAACCAGAGATCCAAGACTGGGTGGATGTAAAAGAGTTAGATTTTGCACGAGAAGAAAGCGAAGGAACACGGTGGAACCCAACAGACTGGTTGGGTCAGTACCTCTATTCAGACATTTGTGAGAGTTTCTTCTCTGAGTTCCTCGTCATATTGTATGAGTGGTTGTCTAAGTTGGAAACTAAGAAAAATAATTTTCAAGGAGGAGAACCGAAAGAGTGGACTCTGTTCTTGATTGAGCAACTTAGAAGAATCAAGAACCCAATCTCAAGGGCTATGGATTTCTGGGTAGATAGTATCATAGAGGGATATAACACTGAGTTTGATGTTGATATGATAACCTTATACAGCGAGGCCAAGCAAAAAAAAATTCGAGGACCACACAATCGATATCTCTCATCTTTGAATATGTGGATAAAAATTCTTATATGTGAAAAAGGCATTCTACGATTGATAGAATGATTAGAAAAGGGTGGTTATGTCTCAGTAGAACCCTGCAGTGAGATGTGCCTAGGAGAAAGTGGAACTGAACTAGAACCAGTATTTTTGAGAAGTGGAATAAGATTCAGGTCTGACAAAAGACGAAAAACTCTGTTCAAACGATGGAGTTGCAACACCAAAGAAGAAGAAGAAGGCTACGAGTTTACATCGTACCTAGACAAGGGCTCTTATGATGAGGAAGAGGAGTATCAGTCAATCTCAGAAGGTGATGAAGAGTCTAAGGATTCAACTGAAGCTATGGAACAAGAACGTGTACACAACTCACCTACACTACCAGAGGTAAGATCACGAGACCTGTCTCCAAATATTTCTATAAATACGAGTAGTACTAACACTGTAAATAGTGGACAAGGAAGTTTGACTAGTCCTCATTCTGTTCTGACTGTACCAACAAACAATACAACACCAATCAATCCAATGGCTGGAACTGACATTAAGCTCCCAATATTCAATGGGAATGACATGGAGGACCCATAGCAACATTGGTTTCTGTGTGATGATGTCTACAATGTACAAAAGATCCAATATGAGAATGCTAAGAAAACACAGTTGATCACGACCTTATGAGTTCATGCGCTAGACTGGTATATGAAGTTTAACATAGTAACAATAGGAGTGGTCCCAGAGACACTTAATGAGATTCGACTTGGGTTTATTGATGAATTTAAGAAAGTGAAGTATAAGGCCTAGTGCATCACTGAGATCAAGGAGATCAATCAACTATCGACAGAATCTGTTTGGGATTTTGACCAAATATTTAATACATTAATGGCCAAAGTGAGTTTCCAAATGTCATATGTGCAACAAAAGGAATGGTTCATTGCTGCCTTGTTTCCACATATCCAAACATCATTGACGCAACAGAAAATTGTGTCACAGACATAGGCTCTGGTGATAGCAATGAAGTTAGAAGTCTTACCGGTTGAAGACACTGACTCGGGAATGATGCAAATTCAATCGCAATCGACCAATCTTATGGTGCAGCTCCAGGACATTAAAAGAGGTAAGGAATTTCAGGAGGAACTATGGTGTACAAGGTGCAGAACATATGGGAACCATAAAGATAATTTCTCAGCGTCGATGAAATATGTCTTAGAAGGTGTTCCGAACCCATTAAACACCCAAGGAATGACTTGGTGTCGAGTATGCCAAACTAGAGGTCACAAGTCTGAAGAATGTCTATACTTACATAAGATTGTAAGTGCACCTGCTAGTTTGTATTGTAAATTTTGTAGATTAGTAGGTCACGATGAAAAGGATTGCAGAGCACTTTAGTTGCTCCAAGAGAAAACCATAGATACCTACCTAATGAGGAATGATGAACAAATGCAAGCTGAATGAGCGCAACCTCAGTATCATCCTGCGCGGTTTCAACAACAAAAATATCCTTAATAGAAATACCATCCAAACCAGTATCCTCAACAACAATAATACCCTCTGCAAAGGTGGGGTGGGAACTTTAGAGGTCATGGATAGCAACAAGGAGGATGATTTGGTCGAGGAGGAGGGAAAGTTGTATGTTATAATTTTGGACAGCCAAGACACTTTACCAGAGATTGTCAAAGTCCTACGAAAAATTATACATATTGTAAAGTATTTGATCACATTGTTGAAAAGTGTCTGCAGCTTATTGCGAAATGGAAGGATAGAAATTTCATTAACACCAACCTCATGCAGAATACGAATCCAAATATTAATATGATTTTTGTTGAACGAATACAACCCAACCTTGCTATAGTCACGCGAGGAGGTGCTGTGACAGGAGCAGACCAAAATACACTACAAGGAAATCTGGAGGTGCAACCTGCGACACAAAAGAAAGCTCTGCTAGATGTTCAACAAGAGAAGGAAGTGATCTTGGAGGCGCGATAAGACTTTGTTGATACCAATTAGTCGTCGACATCTGGACAAGTGAGATCTATGCCTGAAATATTTGAACAACTAATCAGAAAGTCACCCACTAAAAAAGTTAGTAAGCTCAAATAAATTTTCAAAAGTTGTTTGGGACTAATCCATGATAAATATGTTGTCGCAGAATTGACAACACTCATAGAAGACACCAAAGAAGACCTGCGACCTGAGAAAAGAGTCAATCATATCAGTAGAAAAGTAAATACATGCCAATAACTATGAATGACTGCGCAAATAGGAGATTATGATATGGATTATATCATACTAGACTTGGGATTGGATGTCAATATATTGACAAGACAGACATGGGAGAGCATGAATAAGCCGTGACTAGATTGGTCTCCTATATAGTTAAGGCTTGCAAACCAGCTGAAGGTGATACTAATTGGTATGCTATCCCAAGTACCTATGGAAGTCGAAGGCTTAAGGACATATGTCGATTTCAAATTTATTGACATTGTTGATGACAAAAACCCATATCCTGCGCTTCTAAGAATTGATTTGGAAATAGACAACCAAATTATCATAAACTCCAAGAAAAGGATATTGTCTTTCAGGGATTCTGAAATAAGAGTGGTTGCACCCATTGATCCCCTTGAAGGGAAATGATATGTCGAGTTAGTGCATAATGAAGGGAAAGAAAATTATTTGGACCAGTTGTATAACATTATGTCTTCAAAGGAATATTATATTAACCCGATAGCTGATGGAAACCTGAGTTGGCACAGTGTAAGCTTGTGCACGTCCGATTCAGGAGAAGCCCTAAAAAATTGGCAAAATAGGCTACATGAAGTCTCCATGCACAGATGTGTGAGAATTACAAAAGTTGTTCGAAGGGTAGGAGCCAAAGCAAGCACAATTCCTACATATGAATGATTGCTTAATCTTACATCCTTCTTGGAATAATTCAAATAAAATTTCACAGAATGTCAACGATTGTGCACTTTGGACTATGTGCTAAAAGCTACTCCCGCTAGATGGTGGAATAAACATAAACAATCTATCTCTGAATGGAAGCAATATAGAAGACTAATAGAGATCAGATTTGGAGAAGAGGTCAGTTATGCTGATAAAAAATATACATGATTGTCAGATCCTAGAAAACATATTGAGCATTGTCACACAACTTGGCAAGCATATCCGTGTCAGGAATGGGTTCACCGATTCATCCACACCTTGGAAATGGTGCCAAGAAGTTGGTACACCTCAGAGGAGCTACGACAAGGAATCATTGAGTGGGAAAGCTTAACTGCAAAATTTACCCAGACATTTGAATTTACAAGAGAACATCCAACAATTGATGTTGCACTACGAGTAATAAAAGAGAACATCTTTGAAGAGATGCTCGTTATGGACACAGGCCTCCATAAATACAACATAACTACGCATAACTATAAAACGTGGTATAATATCATGAAGGATACGAGGGATAGTGACCCGACCACCATAATATCCATGTGTCAGAAAGAATGTGTGAAGTGGAAAGAGATCGCACATGTGAAAATACATGGCACGCTGTTAGATAGGACATAAAAAAATTTGTTGTAGCAAGGGGAAAAGAGAGAACCAAGTCACAAGTAGTGCGACAGAAGGAGGGGCGAACTCCGATGCAAAATATGAAATCAATTGAAATAACACTATCATAAATTGGTACCATGATTGTAACAGTAATTATGTAAAGGTACTAACAATGTATTTGTCAGTCATTAAATGGAAATATTTGTAGATTCAGATGGTATACCTTGTATTGATAACCATCATAAATAACAATAACCGCATTTCTAAAATCCAGCTCAGTGACGACATGCCGAGAAAATTTCCTTAAATAAACCAGGCTATTACAGAATACTCGTGTGAATGGAAACTGTAAAAAAGATGATGTTCTATAATATCCATTGTTACCATATCCCGAATTAGTGTATCCAGAACCATAAGGAGAAGTATTGTGGGTAATTCAATGAGCCAAAACTAGTTCATCTCTATTACGATAGTTAGTGTTAACTCCCCTATGACACTTCTAGCCACTACTCCCATACAACGCAGTACAGGACATAGAACCCCAAGGAACCAACCCCAACCAATGAGCCAAATATTTATTCGCTCATACAAATAATATTACCAGAAAAATTGGTAAATGAGATAAGCCATAAGGCAAATATATATATTATTGATAAGATAAGAGATGATATGTTACAATGGAGGCCCTGCCTTAAATATCGCTTGGGCATTTGAAATGAGGAGACACCTCATTTCATAACCTAACTTAGTTAACCTAATTATTTAATGATTATCTTATTTTATGTTTGTTACATTGCCACTCTCTTAGAAAGGATTTGTCCTCAAAGCTTTCATAATGTTTCTGCCTCTTTTTTTGTAGTGTCGTAGCTGACGAAACATGTCGATATGAACTGATAAGAGTGGAGCATAACTTACGATATGTGGATGAATCAATCCATCGCAAATTGATTTGTTGTGGATTTTTGGCATTACATATTGATCTATCGTTAGGAGCTTTGGTCACATTGGTACCATTAGCTTTCTATAGTTCCTACTTTTTAGGATATCGGTTTTTATGGTTGGGGTGTCGATAAGGACTTTTTACAATGTCATTTTCTTTTACGAATGTCATCTTGTGAGCATTGATCGGAGTTGGAAGTTGTATTTTTGTCCCTTGAGGTTTTAAGGTTTCCTTCTATATCTTTTCCAACTTGTTTTCCATCTGCACGTAATAATTTTGAAACTTCTTAATCACTTCTACTTGCGTTTTTCTGTCAGCTTCAAACTTCATAAGTTGTTCCTTAAGATCTTTGTTATGACTTCTTATGTAACTATTTTCTTCCTGCTTGTCTAGAAATTTCCCTTCAATGTCTTTCGTAGATTGTTCTGTCTTTCGACTATTTTTCAACTTCTTAATTTTCGTGACTAGTGTTTTGTTATGATTCCTTAATCTGAAAATTTCTTCGGAATTGTTGGATAGTGTTTTATTACTTTTTGCAATCTTTGACTTATGAGTCTTTTTAGATTCGTCATTTTGTTGTTGAAGAAATTTTATCTATTGTCGATACTGGTCGATCACTAATTCTTGATTTTCTAATTTATGTCGTATCTACGTTAGTTCTTCATCCTTGTTGCTAACGATTTTGTTCAACCGTTTTATTTCCGCTTCGTAATCATTTATTTCGTTCTTTATATCTTGATTTTTCAATCTCTGATTAAAATCGTTTTCGTCTTTTAATTTCTCAATTTGGGCGAACAATTTTTCTATATGATTTTTCTGGTCGGAAATTTTTTGTTCCTTTAGCTCTTTTTGCATCTCATGTATTTTAATTATTACTTCCGAGTTCGTATTTGTGTCTCGTAATTATTCATTGTCTCTTTGATAACGCTTTAACTTGGCTTCTAATTTCTCTATTTGTAGTCGCAAACTAGATTCCATGATCTCTAAAAATTTTAATGATAGATGGCTATCGATTTCTTAACGGGTCTTACTTGGATTTTGTTTCTTTGACGATATAAAGTCTTGACTTCTTGTCTTCTTTTCTTTCACGTCTTCAATGATAGAAGATCTTCCTTTTCTTTTTTTGATACTGTCCTTTTTTTTAATAATAAATATTAATTATTTAATTAATATTATTATTGTTTTTTATATAAACTATATAATATTTGTATATAGTTTTTTTAATGTACTTAAAAATAAATGTTATAATATAATAATAATATTTTATTGTTATATATAATATGTGACTTTTATTAAAATTTGTTTTTTTGTTTTGTTTTGCTTTGTTCTTGTAATTTAATAATTGTACTTAATACAACTATTAAGTAATTATAATAATAATAATAATAATAATAATATTTTTCTTTTTCTTTTTTTGGAAGGTTGATAAATACTTCTTGTAGATTGGGTGGTTGGGAGGAATGATTGTTACCTTCCCCACCTAAGTTCAAATCTTACTTGCTTCTTAGTAGCAATTATTATGTACTTTTAGATTTTTTTGCTTCCCTTAAGTTTTGTAAAATTCTAGGAGATTGGGTGGTTGGGAAGAATGAATGTTACCTTCCCCACCTAAGTTCAAATCTCACTTGCTTTTAGTAGTATTTATTATACACTTTTATATTCAAACCCACTTTAAGAAACCAGGTGTGGTTTCAATTTTACCCTCTCTTTTTTTTTTCCTTTTACTTTTATCTTATCTTTTTTAACATTTTTTTTTCTTTCCCTTTTTTTTTGTTTTTCCTGTTTTTTTTAGTTTTTACTTTTTTTTCACTTTTTGTTTTACTCTCTTTCCTTTTTCTTTTTTCTTTTTACTTTCTTTTATTTATTTTTACTTGGTCAAAGACCATAAAGTTAGGGACTTCTGAATAATTTTTTTTTCTTTCTTCAATTAGTATTCTTCAGATTAGCAACCGATATTTCTTCAATTTTATTTTTGTTTTTATATTTTTTTTGTCAATTTGAAATCTGAAAATGGCTAGAAGCCAAGACTGGTCAAAAACCAAGAGTACGGAGAAACTCTGAATTTACTCAGATAAAATCTAAAAATTTGGCTAAAAACCAGAATGAGCACAAGCCTTAGAAAGGGCTAGCTCTGATACCAAATGAACTGAATATTTATTCGCTCATACAAATAATATTACCAGAAAACTTGGTAAATGAGATAATCCATAAGGCAAATATATATATTAATAATAAGATAAGAGATGATATGTTACAATGTGGCCCTGCCTTAAATATGGCTTGGGCATTTGAAATGAGGAGACAGCTCATTTCATAACCTAACTTAGTTAACCTAATTATTTAATGATTATCTTATTTTATGTTTGTTACACTAAATACGAGCTAGGTTCCACCCCGGTCCTCAGAAAAACACAGAGTGCAGGAACACCAATTGCCCTGAGAACCTAAAGGGAAGCAACCAATGAAGAATTCAAGGAATGAGAAATCCCCAGCAACGCTACCGACCCAGGAGGAACATGAAGAATTTGAAACCAGAAACTTACTACCACCTTACCGGCCACCAAGAAGGACCCATGCACCATGGATTACCATCCTTGCCACGGGACATGTTACACTATTAGCACCTAAGAAGCTGAAGGATATGAAAGCATTGCATAAAATATTGCCTCAGTTGGTCAACCTCACCTTTCAAGACTCAGACACCAGTAGAATCAACGAACTGGACAAGAAGAATTATATGTAGCTATTATGTGATTCACTGGAATTGTATAAATAATAGATCAATGCTATGAGAAATGAATCTAAGAAGAAGCACAGGAAATAGATCTTGCTACTAAGAATGATCACAAGCATACACAGGAAAAATAGAGAGAAGAAAAGAGACTGAATTACATGAATGAAGAGATGAATATTGGTGTGTATCCTTCCATTGAATAATGATGAATAAAAATGTACATAAATAGTACATCCCTCATAGGAAAATTGAGTTGTATGGAGAAAACTCCTAAAGATCAAAAAGGTTGACTTACCAAAATATAGCAAACCCCCATAAGTGGCTAAAGCACTTCCCAAATCTATCAAGGACCTCACGAATTGGAAAAAGAATGAGTGAGTTGTCAAGGAGATGGAAAAAACATGCTAATCCTATAAAATGGAGGAAAAGTCACGAAGGATTGCTTGGCAACAAAAGCACCCAGTTTCCTAGTTTGACTAGCTTTACCTTATCCATCGAAAAGCAGGAAAAGAAAAATAAAGCAGAATCTACTATAAAGCGTTGTATACTAATTTTGGATGGTCAAAAGGTGGTCAACATCAACCTAGAATTAGAAATAAATCATTCCTAGGATATAGATGGCATGTATTGACTTTAAGGTGCAAGTGGATGCCAACTAATTAAGCTAGTGGGTGAATAATTAATCAAATAAAAATTAATTATTTTATCCTAAGTTATGAGTGGGTTTAATATATTCCAACACCCCCCTATAAGTCTAAGTTTATGATGGTATGTCAAAAAATATAGATGCATATAGGGCCCAACAACAAGGCTATGGTCACCCTTTAACAATTATTATGTCCAGCAAAGTGAGGAAAGAGGCAAAAAAACATGGGGAAAATCCTCCCTCAAGAAAGGACAAGGAAAATTAGCATATGGAACAGCAAGGACAAAGGCTTTAGTGGCTCCATGAGGATATAGGGCTAGACTAGGAAAGCTATGAGCAACTGGGGAAAACTGATAGGTGTAAAAATATGAATGATGGATGGGCATAAGATCTTAACCATAAGTGTTTAGAAAAATATCCAAACATGTTTAATATTAGTAAAAATATGACTAAGTTCATGGATAACTAGCCACTAAAATATAGGAAAGACGTCAAACCACATAAGATAAATATCACTGCATAAGAGGCCAATGAGGAATCAGCTAGTGAACTTGGGATTTGTATAGTCTTAGGATTATTCAGATGTATGGTAGATGGTATGGATGGTGGTATGATATGTGTATAAACTTGCAAATATACTTCTAAATAAGAATGCAAAGGATCGCATATAAGCATATCAGTAGACTCATGGGAATACATTGGTAATGATTCCTCTGTATGAAAGGAGGAAATAATGAGATGTTTACAATATTCAAGGAGGTTCCAAGTATTGATGCCAAGAACAAAGGATGAGATGTTGAAGCACATGATATCAAGTAAGGTAAGTGGTATGACACAAATAAGGCTTGATTTGGCTAAGCAAACATCCTATAAATTACTGGGTTGCGCACCATCAATGAGAGAGGTATGCACAAAGTGTGAAGAGTTAGGAACATAGATCTCAGAATCTAAGATAGGAGATATAGATAAAAATGAATGGGTGATAGGATCATCATAAATATCAATAGAAGCTTCAAATGTTACTTCTTTTTCATCATTAGTATCACAAGAAGAAAATTCACCTTCAAGAGACACAGAAAACGATGGCTCTTCAATATTTTCTTCCTCATTGAAGGAGGAAGCATTCGAATCAAGGAGAGTAGCAACAACATGAACTGTATGAGAAACTTCTTCATCGTGATCAAATTCATCATAGAATGTAGAGGCCAAGAAATCTTGAGAGAGAACAAAAGGAGACGTTGGGTTCGCTCCATGCTTCATCTTCTATTTCCTGCAAGCCAAAATATTTGTCCAAATTCTTCCAAAGCTCAAATGGATACTCAACAGAATCTATGAGATGATGTATATTTGGAGACATTCTCAAACACATAATTCCATAAACTCTATCACAATTATTAAGCCAATCAATATTCTCTTCATAAGACTCAGGTTCACTCAACGCACCAATGGAGACATCAAAGAGACATTCCCTCTTCAAGTATGCGCTCATCTTTGGCTTCCAATCAGCATAGTTGAAAGGATATAGTAGAGAAAATTTTGAATCCATATAGAATTTGTTGATATTCTCTAGGAGATACTCTCTACAACCTCCAAAACAAAACTAGGAGAAAATATTGTAAGCTAGACAAGCTCTTCTTCAGAGAGGGATATGAGACTGGATGCGCTCCTCAAATCTGTAGAATTTGATCAAATTTTCTACTCTGATGCCACATAGAAATAATAGATCAATTATATGAGCAATGATTCTAGGAATAAGCACATGAAACAAATCTTTCTACTAAGAATTATCACAAGCATACACAGGAAAAATAGAGAGAAGAAAAGAGACTGAATCACATGAATGAAGAGATGAATATTGGTGTGTATCCTTCCATTGAATAATGATGAATAATAGTTTACATAAATAGTACATCCCTCATAGGAAAATAGAGTTGTATGAAGACAACTCATAAAGCTCAAAAAGGATGACTTACCAAAATATAGCAAACCCCCATAGGTGGCTAAAGCACTTCCCAAATATATCAAGGACCTCACGAATTGGAAAAAGCATGAGTACTCATCAAGGAGATGGAAAAAACATGCTAATCCTAGAAAATGAAGGAAAAGTCATGAAGGATGGGTTGGCAAAAAAAGCACCTAGTTTCCTAGTTTGATTAGCTTTACCTTATCTATAGAAAAGTAGGAAAAGTAGAATAAAGCATAATCTGTTGTAAAGTTTTGTATACTAATTTTGGATTGTCAAAAGGTGGTCAAGATCAACCCAAAATTAGAAATAAATCATTCATAGGATATAGATGACATGTATTGACTTTAAGGTGCAATTGGATGCTAACTAATTAAGCTAGTGGGTGAATAATTAATCAAATAATGATTAATTGTTTTATCCTAAGTTATGAGTGGGTTTAATATATTTCAACAGGAATTGCCAAACTAGTTTGTCCCATTGGAATGGGAAAGTGGGATAGAGCAGTCAGGGTTACTATCACTTCTCTTCATGTCGCATTTTGGTCGAACCAGAGAGGTGGATACTTATGTAAAACAATTATTGGTAGTATTTCATGCAGGCTTACTGTGGCTAGACAGGCTGCACTCAATTGATGTTGATATCATTTTAACAATCATAGGATTGCCGAGAGATGTGAAGGGTCCTAAAGAGACATTTCAGGAAGGAAAACACCCACACAAGATTGCACAGACACAAAAAAGTATAGCATGGTCAGCTCTGGCGAATAGTTTCTAATATCATCCATCAAGGACCCTGCTAATCCTATGGAAACCACAATATTGACACATAAACTATTGCATGTATCGAGACCAAAACAATGTAATGTGGGAATATTAATGTTGGCTGCCCTCTGTGCTAAAGGAGTGAAAATCAATTTATCCCAATTTTTGCTAAATGAACTGCTCCAGGATGTTGTTTCAGAACATGAAGAAGGTACTCCTTTCCACTATGCTTGGTTGATAATTCTGATCTCGTTTGTATGGTCTGAGCCTGCAGACTATCAGCAGGTAGACTTACCTATCTAATGTAGAGGAGCGATATAATAGAACTTGTGGTTCTCGCATGATGTCGATTGACGACTGAGTAGCAACACTAAATTCTTTGTCCATAATGAAGCCTTCAGGAACTTTGTGAAACAACAGGTAATTCTTAGAGTAACTACCATCTATAGATTTCAATATCTTGTCAATTTTTAGTTAGCATCTCGCTACGTATACATCCAATCATCCACAGACCCCCGAAAACAGTGGTTTCCAACAAAATATATGCTCACAGCGGAGGCTCTAGAGACCATTATCAGGTATTGGCCAAAAGATTGGAAACATGACGGATCACCACCTCTTATAGAGAAGAGTACCCAAAAAATAGATGCAACAATGCCAAGCCAATCTCATCTCTATCAACCTCTGACTGAGCCACCGCTGCAGACCCAACAAGAGAATTCATAGAATGAAAAAGTTCAACCAGAACCTTCCTGCAAGAAGCGTAAGGTTAATAAATAATCCAACACTTCTCGTATGGATGAGGAGGAATTTTCAGCTTTGGTAGAGGCCCTAAAAAAATCTACATAGGAGAGGTTCAATGACCTCAGTTGACAATAGAATCAAATCACTAACACTATTGCAGATAGGTTCAATGACCAAGGGAAAACAATTGAAGCACTCAAAATTGCAGTAGAACATATGCCACAAGTACCCCCATTGCAGGAAACACCTAGCAAAGTGGAGGAACAGGAAACCCTTTGACCCAGATAAGACCACCCCAACAAGGTACAACTAGGTAGAGAAGTGCTGGAGTTTGAAAACCTGGACCCCAGGGAGGCGGGAAGCACTGCTGGCCTAATTTTCTTAGATTTTTCAAAAATACAGTTGAAATATGTCCATGCGTTATAGAAAGCAACAGCTACAGAGATGCAGATACGGGGAAATAATCTTCAGAATCAGGTGAAACACTCAAGAAATACTATCAACAAACTCAAGGACAAAATGCAAAAAACCACGCAAGAAACAAGGCGAGAAAAAGAAAGTAAGCAGAAGCTCACCCATGTCATTAATATTGTTTATTTGAACGTAGATGATGTTGAAATATCATGTGATATGCAATCAGAGGACAAGATCCTCAGGATGGGAAAGATAGCAGCTAACCTTAAGAAGAAAGAAACAAAATTAGAAGCACAAAATATTCCTAGCACACCACAAGTAGTGCTGGAAAGCCAGCGTGACGCAGCCACTCAAGCTGCAAAAAGGATAGAGGAAATAGAGTAGATATGTGTTAAGACTATAGAACAAGACTCCCAGACTTGGGAGAATTTACTCGATGATGAGAAATCACATAGGATTTAAAATGAGATCACTACAGTGGAATAAAATATCATGAAGATGCGAAATGAGATAAAGCAGTTTCCCTTAGAACATAAAAAGGTCAGGACTACCGAAATGTACAGACTACAACAACAAGCTACTGCACTACTTGCACAGTAGAAACAATGAAAGGAAAAGGTAGAGGAGTTACAAGCAGAAGCAGAAAGGGTTTCATGGCTAATTCAGCCTATGCACTAGAAGGTGTGTGAGGTAGTAGCCTCGGTAGAAAGAAAATGTCAGAGAAGTTGCTGAAAATCATGGAGGAGTTTCAGACCAAAATCAATGCAAGTCAATGTATGGAGCAGTATCTCGTGTGGATTGGGATGATCCACAGGTGAGTGTTGGGGGGCTGTTGGGCCCCGCGACAGAAGGGAAGAATTCATGTAGAATTCTTCTCAAGTAGGAAAGAAGAAGGTAAATAAGAAGAAGAAGGAGTTGTGACAGAAGAAGCAACAACAAAGAAGAAGAGAAGGATTCTGTGACAAAAGAATGAAGATAAGGAGAAAGGTAAAGAAAAGGCGTGAGACAAGAAAGCTGTGCCATTTTTGTAAGCTATGACAGAGAGATAGAGCAAGAGATGGGATGACATGACAGAATATTCACAGAAGCACGCATGCAGATAAGGTAATGACTAGAAAGTGATAGTAAGGAATACCGCTGAGAAAGAAACAACCCTTAGCGATCATGGGTACAAGCTCGACTAGATCCGGTGATAATCACACATGTAAAGGCATTTTTGTAAGTCAGGTCGATAGTGCCTTTTTGGTCATGTATTGCTAGAATATGAAAGACAACCTGATGGCTGAAGATAGTAAGTCGGCTGGGATACTGACTGAAGCCAATTCTGTTAGAGTCTGTATCGAGTTGGTATTGAGTCTATAACAAGAATGTATGGGAGTTATATCGAGTCTATAATAAGGCTATAAAAGGATGAACCCAAGTTGTAAATGGGTTATCCAGTTAGCTAGTTCTTGCTTAGATGGTTTTGAGCTGATTAGTTGATACAACAATTTTGAGTAAGTCTTTAGACTCTTGGAAAATACACTTTAGCTCTACTAGAGGTATATAGTTTTGGTTGATGACTCTGGGTCGTTGAGTGCATCAAAGTAGTGCTTCTGCAGCTGAGTGCCCAGACAGATAGAGAAGGTCGAGTCGATCCAGGATGTGTGCATATCACTAAGTAGGAGTAGAGTAGAGTGATAAGATAGAGAATATTAGAGAGCATGAGAGGGAGGAGAAGTCTGTAGAGAAAGAAGAGAAGATATTGAACATAGTCTGTACATTTATGTACAGACAAAAGGTGCATCTATTTCCTCATGCCAATTCCAGATGAAGAGAACCTTGTGGTTTTTTCCCAGATGAGTTTCCATGTTACATGCTATGTATATGTGTGAATGTTGAGTAGCTTAGACAAGTATATATTTACTGTGTTTAATGATTTATTGGTTATCATGTAATAAATGGATAAATGTATGAATGTCACATTTCAGTAATGAATATGTATGTGATGTTTGTTCACTGTGCGGTTGCATAAGATTGCATAAATAAGGGAGAATCATACTTTAGTATTGATATATAACATGAAATCCACCAACCCACCTTCCCAGTGTTTGTTGGAAACCTTGGCGTAGAGCCAAGGACTTAAAACACCCTCCCTCAGAAACTACAGAAAAGGTGGTTCTGGAAGTTATCCATAAAACTGAGATATCTCGGGTGAGACGACATCTGTGTCACGGGTGCTTCCGATTGGGCTCTGCTTTGTTGGGCATATATCTTGGGATTTGTTGTGCTGGCCAAAAGGGGGCTGAACTTAGGTCACAAGGGGGGAAATCCAACACCCATGATCTTGGGAGGCCATTCAAGGTTGTAATCTCTACTTCTTCTTCTTCGACATTGTCTCCAATATCTTCTAGTTTCTCCTTGATCTGAGAGATTCTTATGAAGTAATATTGAATGCTTTCTGAAAATTCCATATTTACATTCTTGAGTTTCATTCGCAAGGTCATCTTCTTGTTGATGTTCTTTCCTTTGTACAAGATGACCATTGCATCGAACATATAATTGGGAGTCTTCAAGGATGATACATGTGATATCCAACGGGGATGGAAATAATCCTCTTGCCTTTGACTAAGTTCTTCTTGTGCTTTGTCTTCATCTCCCTCTGGATCTGCAGCTTCTTCTTTGAAATATTTCTCCAAGTCATGCTTCTTCAAGTATGAGAAGCATTCTATGATTCCATGCTCTAAATTCCTCAACTCCTTCAAGCTTGACCTTAAGTTTGGTATTGTTTGTCATCACAATAAAAATGAGAACCTCAAATGGAAGTAGAGATGATAGAACTTACCGATGAGATTGCTTGAACTTGATGCTTGCTTGAAAACTTTAATGGAAGACTACTTTCGGTGGACCTAGAGCTTAATAGAGAAACCATAATTATTCAACCTAGGTATCTTTCATATATGATTGGATAGAAACATGCACCTCCTAAAGGCGAGATGAGTAGCATGCTCATTTTCCCAAAATCATGGATAGAACTGTAAAATATGTGATGCCTTAGGTTTCCCTAGTAGTAGTGTTAGGTCAAAAATTGAAAATCCATAGAATAAGGAACTTCTTCTATATGAAGATGCACCCTCCTAGGGAGAGTTTCATAGTCTTTCTTCAATTGATTGGTGGAGGGAAGTTCCTGGAACATGAATCCTTAGTTTTCTCCCATTTCTTCTATAGAATTTTCTGATATTGTTTCTGCTATATATATGAAATTCCTAGTCATCAAGGTCTTAAACTTTGACCTAATATATCCTTGTCTGGCTTATTTCCAATCCCACAGTTTAGAGTAGAATTGGATTCTCCAAGTGGGACTTATGCTAAGTTTCCCAAGGTGACTTCCTTTGGGGTTGTTCAACATAGAGAACTTGTATGGACTTCAATGTTTCACTTTTTAACCTTCAGGTTCTGAAACTATGACCACGGAAACTACAGTCTGTTCCCTATCTGCAACAACTTGCGAAATTTTATCTGGACCTTCATATACCTAGATATAGTAATTCTCCCTAGGTCTCTTGTTTGAAACTGGATTTTAGAGGAGGATGGAACCATGATTTGGAGGAATCATCTCTCCTAAATTATAGTGAACATGTGGCAGAAACTCGCAAACAAGGTAAGGAAATATTTCATATTCATCCTATCCAAGTTTCAGCTCCAGATACTTCTCCAATATTGAGTTATAGTGAAAGTACCAATATGACTATATTTTGTCCTCTAGGGTTTTCAAGCATGAAAGCCTAATCTTTAGTAGTTGCAGTTGTAGCAGTATTTAGGCTACACAAAGACTTATTTTAGGTGTCTATGATACCATGTTAATATTTCAACGGTTATACAATATCTTAAAAAAATTAGCATCATAACATCATAACCATATACAAAAGGATTGTTGAAAGAAAGACAAGCACATCTACACAAAAGAACATAGAGATTTATTCTGGGAAAACCTCATGGGAAAGGAAATGAAACAAAACTTCATAGATATATACTTCAACCAAGTACAATGTAAGACCCAAATAATAAGACTTCTAATACTGCAAGAATAATATGGGATTGCTTTCTCTCTTCCCAGATGGACTGCTCCTTCTTTGATCTCTAGAGAAACTATTGAATTCTCGGCATGTCCAAATGAGGGAGGCACCTATACTATTTATACTAATTAGCTAAGAGGCCTATTAACCCAACAGGGCCGACTTATCCTTGCTTCCATGGCTGAATTTCCTTAGAAGACTCAAAAATACATTTCAATAATACTTTTGTGGGTACTACTGACCCGAATTACAACATATGTTTTACCTCAAGACTTTACATGACCAAATACATCAATGACATCCATAATCATAGGAAAAACATCTCCAGAAGGGGTAATAATAATAATATTACAAAATAGAATATCTTCCGCTGTTATATTTCTTTAACATATACACTAATTTATTGTTGTTGGAATGAATGCAATGTATTGTTGTTGAAACCAATGCAATGTATGATCATTGAAATTTGATTATATGAAAAATATTTTTAAGTGTTGGAAACGTTTATAATATGGAAATTGTTGCAACATGACATTTCAAGATTGGATTCGATACAATCACATATCTATGGTCATAGTTTAAAGGTGTTATACATTAGTTTATTTTAGGTTATTTAAAATAATAGGAAGGAAAATCAACATTTTTTTATTTGAAATTCAATAAAAAATATTTTAGATTGGTTGTATTGTAGAGTATCGAATCAATTTTTTCATTGAAATAACAATGTTATTAACTCAAATTAAATTTTGACAAGTATTATTTTACCAATTTTAATAAAAATAATTAAAAATATATAAAATATAAAATATTCAACTTTCTTCTATTTATATAGATCCAAGGACACTCTTTTCTTTCATTCAGAAACTCTAAATATATTAAACCAACAAAACATGTCATCTGCAACAAATTTTAGAAAATGAGTAATTACAATTAAGTTGGAAATTATTATCACACTTATATAGGTTTTTTAATGTAATATGGCGGTTTGAGAGAAAACGACATAGTCACTAATGTGTTTGGCCTTCAATATGGAAGATGAGATCCTTACTCTCTCATTTCTATTATTAACTGAGTAGATCAATATTAACATTGGATCTATCATGCACCGAGAGGGATCAAATCCTTCAGTCATTAACCTTTCTTCAAATATTTGTATTCAAAAAATGTTTGTACCTTAATGGATTTTATCCCTTTAGGTGTATGATTTATTTGGAGTTAAGATGGATTTATGTTGGTTGTACTAGCATTATATTTCTCATATGTCTATATTTGTTTTATTCTATCTTGTTTGGTTATGGCCGACATTGAAATATTTTTTTTGCTATTAATATTTTTTAAATGTCATGTGTCAACTCCATTTTGAGCATGGAATGAAAAAGGAATTACACATATCCCTCATACTGGGTTATAGAAGTGTCTTTCTGTGCAATGAAATATTTAACTTAAAGTGAATATTAAAATATTCATTTTGTGGTTGACATTAAAATATATATATTATTAATGCCACATGTCAACTACATGTTGAGAACGAAAGGAATTACACATCTCCCTCACCTTGGTGGGTCTATATTTAGTTTAATTACATTCCTATATAGTTATTGAATGGTGTAACACCCTGGTTTTGACCCCGTTTGCATTTAAATAATATGATGTAAATAATCATGGTGTGGAGCTCAAGGAAAAATCCCCACCATCGATTTAGTGTTTATGTTTCGACGATTAAGATTTAGGCCGATGGTGTTTTTATGCTAGTTGAATGTTACAAGTTTGGACATCATGTTAAATTTGTGATTTTTAATTAAAATCCTACAGCCATCTATGTCAATGCAAAAAATGAGATGGGGGCATGATTTTTCCTAAGGATAAGGGGGGGGATTGGAAGAGTGGGTAGAAATTCGAAATGGGCAGAGCACCATTTATGGGAAAAATGTTTTTTAAATTTTCTTGGGCAAGAAAACACCAAACAATGCCTGCATTTCCCTCATGTAGTCGCGTTTCACCTTCCCCTCATGATTTTGGACTGTGTTGAACGTTTTGGAAAGGGGATTCTGGTATTTACACAGCAAGCAAGCAAAACCGCTCTGAATCTTGATCCTTCACGAATTTTTCCTGTTCTGTGAATTGTTTTCCTTTTCACAATTTTCCTGTCTGTTAGTCATTTCCTGAATGTGAATGCCCAGAATCCATTTTTTTTTTTTGAATTGAATGACCAGCAAACGATTTCGTTTTGGTAATTATAGTATTCAGTCTGGCTCAAGCAATTCTCATAAATTCATAATTGTTGTGTGTGTGTGTGTATTCCTTGGCTTCTATTATGTTTTGTTAATCCCAAAACCGAGATCGTTGTGTGTACATCCTCATTTGACATCTGAACTGATTTGGGGAATGGAAATGGAGTATGGAATTTCTTGATAAACCTAGTGTGTGAAGGAACCTCACAGACCAATCTAGAGGGATAGTTTTCTTCTTTGCATACCCTAAATAACACTGGAAGGGAAGGCATGGTCTGAGGGACTGTGTAGCAGAGAAGGGGATGCTTCCTTGTGTTGGGTGTGTAAATGTTTAGAAGTCAAGATAGATTCGGTGTAGGTTTCCATAGCTCTAGGATTGAGCTCACTAGCTTAACAATCAGTCTTTCCACCTCCTTGGTATCTTGATAAACCCAATTGGAAGGATGGCTTGGCCAGTAGCATGATAAACCCATCTGTTGGCTTGGCTGTGTCTCATGTAAATTTTGGCTAAGTGTAAATCACTACCTGTGTAATCCTGATAAACCCAAGTATGTTGGCTTGGATGAGTTTTATTGTATCCTTGTCTATGGGGAAGTCTGCTAGTGTTCCTTATTCCTTGGGGAAATCATGCCCAACTCGGGGGTGGCAGTTTTGTTGAGAGATTGATGAGCACACTAGCCTATGGTTGGATGGAACGTTGCAGCGACATAGATGGTTGCGGGACAAGATTCTGATAAAGATAAGTATCTCTTGTGTTTCAATCCCTACAACTGTACTTGTTTATAAATTAATATGAAATGATGGATGCTTGAATGAAATGTGTTATGTTTCAGCTGTATACTTCATGAATGATGCATCTATGTGTGTAATTACTTCAATGAATTTTCTAAGTTGTTATGAAGTTAGATCAGTCGGATTAGTGATGGCCTGGATATTGGAAATCAGTTTTATACTTAGAAATTTTCATGAGCAGATCAAATTTTCGCAAATTTTTCCCTTCCGCAATTCCCTTTCCATAACTTGTGGGATGCAGGATGCGGGAATGCGCCTTGCAGAAGTTTGGACTCTGCATTTTCCCTTTCGCAATTCCTTTACCATAACTTGCATGATGCGAGATGCGGAAATGTCATTTAGCAAAATCTGCTTTCCGCATTTACCTTCCGCAATTCATAGGATGCAAGATGCAGGATGCGGAAATGACTATGGTAAATTTTGATTTCCGCAAATTTGATCTCCGCAACGGCCATTCCACATGCAAGATGTGGAAATGACTACGATAAACTTTGATTTCTGCAACTTTGATCTCTGCAACGACCATTCTGCATGTGGGATGTGGGATGAGGATTGAAGCATGCGAGATGCGGGGTGCAAGAGTGAAATTTTTATATGTTTCTGATTCCACAAGTGAAGCTCTCTGCACCGTTGATTTTATGTGGGATGATTCTCCACCGTTCGACCTTTCTGTGACTGGGGAAGATAAAGAGTTATACATGATCTGGATCAGAATGCTAGCATTGAAATTTTTTTCTTGTGTAGATCTTTAAAGAAAATAAAGAATCATGATTCATCATACGAATGCAGAATTAGAGATAGGTAACTCAGGTAGAAGAGTTAGGTCGCGTTCTCTCCTCTGGGGTGGGATGGGACGTGACAGTGTGGTATCAGAGCTGATGGTTGCAACGTTGGGATTGGATGGGATAGAAAGAAAAATGGTTACAATATTGGGCCTCGATGGGCCGAGTTGGACAGTTACAAAGCTGTTGGTTAATAGTTCCAATATATTGTTGGCTGCATGACAGAGAAAAACATTGCCATGGGCAGTGGGTAAGTCATATTGGTTTTGATTATATTTAATAGTTTTGTTATCTAACACATTTTTTGCAGAATTACAGTCACCTTCAGAAAGGGCAGTGCGATTCTGAATAGTTGGTTCGGCCATGAGACCAAACGAAATGAATTATTATGCACGGGACCCCAATGCGCATGAGGAAGATGCTATGGGGGAAAATGTCAGTATTGGAAATTTTGAGTCAGAGTCTAATGGGAGGAGGTTTCAAGATACTCCCCTGAAATTTGCAGCCACCATGAGAAGCCTCAAAAGGAGAAGAATCGGCTGAACGCAGCCATATTGCACAGTTTGACAAACATTCAGAGAAAGATGAACTCTGGGGACTGGACAGTAAATCCAGAAGGAAGTAAGAACACTGCTAGAGGAAGAAATCGATATCCTAGTGGGTCCTCTAACTCTGAAAAGTCCACTGAATGTTCAATTTTTTCCTCTCATGAGAATAAAAGGAAGAGATTTCCTAGTGGGTCGTCTGACTTTGAAAGATCCACTGAAGATTCAGGCTCTTCATCTCACGGGGGTAGGAGGAAGAGGCATTAATAGAACCACTCACAAGATGAATTCAGGAAGGCAAAGCTGCCTACCTTCAATGGTGAGGTAAAGACTGGTCAAGAAGCTGAATCGTGGCTTTTGGGAATAAGAAAATATTTCCAAGTCCAAGATTATTTTGGAAATATGAAAGCTCGAGTAGCCATTTTCAATGTGACAGGAAGAGCATCTATTTGGTGGGAACACTTTAGGAAAGTAAAGAAGATAAATTAAAGGAATATTTCCTTGAAACAGTTCCAAAAATATTTCAAATAGAAGTACCTCTCTGACCGGTACTATGATGATAAAATAAAAGAATTCCATGAGCTGATATTGGGACAATAGACCATGGAGGAATATGCAAACATGTTATTGGAATTGCTGAGGTATCTCAGGTATATTAAAGACGAGAAGGTAAAAATCCAACTCTTTTTGAGTGGTCTTCCTCAGTCCTACAAAGACCAAATTGAGTTCTATGAACCCAAAACTCTGGAAGAGGTGATAACAAAAGCTAAGTATTGCTACTAGCAAAGAAAGAGAAAACCTAACTACTAGAAGGCATGGAAGAACAAGATGAATGAGAATTCTGATCAGAGGAAGATAGGTTTCAAACCCCCTAACTTCCGGAATCGACAGAAGCAACCATTCCAAGTTGAGAAGTAGCCAAGTAGTTTAATGGGAGAAAACCCAAGAGAACTGCAGTAGAACAGAGAACCACTTCAATTATAGAAATGTGGAGGACCCCACATACGTCAAAATTTTCCACTGGAGAATGAGAACGCAAGGCCAACATACAATATTCAAGAGGAAGAAACAGTGGGACAAGTAGCAAGGGCCGTACCTAGAAGTGATGTAGCACTAGAAGACCACCAGGAAGATCACCAGTCAACGATGGTTGAAGTTGCAGGTAAGATTGTTGAGCAATCTATTTCTATTTTGATTGACCCTAGTTCTACTCATAGTTATATTGCTCCTAGATTAGTGGAGGTTTGTGCTCTTAGGAAAGAAAAGAATAGAAAGTCGTGGTTAGTTCAGCTAGCCATTGGAACTAAGAGAAAAGTTAATGAAGTAGTGGAGAAATGTCCATTGATGATGAATGGATTGAGCACTTGCATAGATCTGAACGTTCTACCACTCGGTTCCTATGTTGTTCTCATTGGAATGGATTGGTTAGAATCTCACAAGGTGAAGCTTGACTGTTATAACAAGACTTTTGAATGCATGGATGAAGAAGGGAACCCAATTGTTGTAAAAGGAATACCAAAGATAATTTCTGTAAGGCATATTTCAGTGATTCAATTGAAGAAGTATTGTATAAAAGGTTGTCAGTTGTATGCAACCCATATTGAGGAGGCAACACAGAATGAAACTCTCAATTTGGAATACTATCACGTGTTGCAAGAATTCAGAGATTTTTTCTTGATGAGATTCCAGGGCTTCCTCCAAAGAGAGACATGATTTCATGATTAATCTTGTGCCAGGAGAAGCACGAGTGTCCAAAGCACCTTACAGAATGAGTACACTAGAAATTTTAGAGTTGAATATGCAGCTGCAAGAATTGTTGGAGAAAAATTATATCAGGCCGAGTGTGTCTCCTTGGGGAGCACCAGTTCTGTTCGTAAAGAAGAAAGATGGTACACTCAGATTGTGTATTGATTACAAGCAGTAGAAAAAAGTCACAGTGAAGAACAAATATCCCTTGCTGAGAATTGATGACCTCTTTAATCAAATGAAAGGAGCAAAGGTGTTCTCCAAGATTGACTTGAGGTCTGGTTACCATCAGGTGAGAATCAACAACAAAGACAATCATAAGACAACCTCCAGAACAAGGTATGGACATTATGAGTTTGTAGCGGTACCATTTGGTCTCACAAATGCACCAGCAACATTTATGTGCCTTATGAATAGTGTCTTCAACAGGTATTTAGACAAGTTTTTTCTTGTTTTCCATGATGACATTATTATTTATTCTAAGAAGGAAGAAGAGCACGACGAACAATTGAGACTAACATTGAAATTGCTCAAAGAACATCAGTTGTATGCAAAGTTGAGCAAGTGCAACTTCTATAAGGATAGAATTTAGTACTTGGGTCACATTATTTTAGAAGAGGGTATATTCGTGGACCCTGACAATATTGAAGCTATCAAGAATTGGCCCACTCCAAAGAATGTGACAGAGGTAAGATATTTTATGGGGCCTATAGGATACTACAGGAGATTCATTGAAGGATTCTCCAAGGTTGCACATGTTATCACTTCTTTGCAAAGGAATGGGATAAAGTTCGAATGGACCTCGAAGTATGAAGAAATTTTCTAGCGGTTAAAGTATCTTCTCACTAGTGCACCGGTGTTAAAAGTTGCAGACCTAGAGAAATATTTTGTGGTATGTACGGATGCATGCGGTCAAGGACTTGGAGGATTTCTTATGCAAGACAACCACGTGATATTTTATGAATCCAGGGAGTTAAAGGAGCACAAAAATAAGTATGTCACACATGATATGGAACTTGCAGCAATTGTACGTGATTTCAATATGTGGAGGCATTATTTGATGAGCAGAAAATTTGAGTTAAGGATAGCCCACTGTGGTCTCAAATATATGTTTGATCATCCTACTCTGAACGTTAGGCAAGCTAGATGGCTGGAATTTTTATGTGACTTTGATTTTGAAATCAAGCACATAAAAGGTAAGGAGAATAAGGTAGTTGATGCACTCAGCAGGAAAGTACAAGAAATGCATGTGGCATCTATTAGCATTTTCCAATCAGATTTGAGACAAGAGATTATTAACCGCAATGCTGAAGATGAAATGTATTCATAGGTAAAGGATAAATTGCAACAGTAGAGCCGTGAAAAGAAGTATGAAGGTTATAAGTTAGAAGAAGATGAAATTCTTACTTATAAAAACAGAATTTACATTCCCAATGTAACAAATTTGAGGAGGGTTGTTGTGGATGAAATCCATCAAAATCCATATTCTGGTCACCTAGGATATTAGAAGATGATTGCTACAGCAATAAATCAATACTTTTGGCCAGGAATGAAAAAGGACATGGCTCTATATATTTTGAGATGCGTGAAGTGTCAGCAAGTGAAGGTTGAACATCAACATCCAGCAGGTTTGTTGCAGCATTTGCCGGTTCTAGAATGGAAATGGGAAGTGATTTCCATGGACTTTATTATAGGATTGATGATGACTTGGAGAAAACATGATTCCATCATGGTTGTGGTGGACAAGTTGACGAAGGCAGTGCATTTTATACCAGTAAAGTACACGCATAAGAATGATGATATTGCCAAGATTTTCATGAAAGAAATTTTTAAATTGCATGGATTTCCTAAGGAAATAGTCTCTGACAGAGATGTTAAGTTCACCTTTAATTTTTGGAAAGAATTGTTTGCAGAATTGGGAACAAAGTTGAATTTTAACACTACCGACCATCCTCAGACTGATGGTTAGACCGAGAGAGTTAACCAAGTGCCGAAAGACATGCTTCACATGTATGTGATGGAAAAACCATCCAAGTGGGAAGACTATTTACAGTTGGTAGAATTTTCTTATAACAATGGACAACAAGCATCTTTGGGGATGAGTCCATATGAATCTTTGAATGGAAGGAGGTGCATAACACTAGTAACTTGGGATAACCCAATGAACAGAGTTGCCATTGGTCCAAAATTGCTCAAGGAGATGGAGAAGGAAGTTGTAAAAATAAGAAAGAATCTAAAGGTATCCCAAGACAGACATAAAATCTATGCAGATAAGCATAGGATGAACAGAGAGTTCAGTATTGCGGATCATGCTTACCTTAGGTTGAAGGAAAAGGAAAGTTCCTTGAATCTTGGGAGTTGTGCCAAGTTGTCTCCTAGATATTGTGGGCTGTTTGAAGTGATTGAAAGAATACAACCAGTTGCATATAGACTTGCATTGCCTTCTAGCACTAGGGCTCATAATGTTTTCATGTTTCTTTGCTTAAGAAATACATGCATGATCCTAACCATGTAATAAATTGGGATGTGATGCAGGTGGAACCAGAGAGAGAGTTCCAAATCAAGCCTATGTACATCCTCACCAGGAAGGTCACAATGCTCTGGAACCAAGCAATAGGACAGGTAAAGGTGCAGTGAGAGCACTATGGTCCTGAAGAAGATACGTGGGAGCTAGAGGATACCATGCAACTGGCACATTCGTTTTTGTTGAATTCTGCAGATTGTTGAGGGCAGTACCAACAAATCATTTTTGTTCAATGTTGTAAACCACTGAGGACAATGTTGTTGAAGGGGGAGGGAAATGTAAAACCTCGGTTTTGACCCCGTTTGCATTTAAATAATATGATGTAAATAATCATGGTGTGGAGCTCAAGGAAAAATCCCCACCATCGATTTAGTTTTTATGTTTCGGCGATTAATATTTAGGCCGATGGTATTTTTATGCTAGTTGAACGTTATAAGTTTGGACATCAGGTTAAATTTGTGATTTTAACTAAAATCCTACATCCATCTATGTCAATGCAACAAAATGAGATGGGGGAATGATTTTTCCTAAGGATAAGGAGGGGGGATCGGAAGAGTGGGAAGAAATTTGAAATGGGTAGAGCACCATTTCTAGGAAAAATGTTTTTCAAATATTATTGGGCAAGAAAACACCCAAAAAATGCCTGCCTTTCCCTCATGCAGTCACGTTTCACCTTCCCCTCATGATTTTGGACTGTGTTGAACATTTTGGCAAGGGGATTTTGTCATTCACAAAGCAAGCAAGAAAAAATGCTTTGAGTCTTGATCCTTCATGAACTTTTCATGTTCTGTGAATTGTTTTCCTTTTTACGATTTTCCTGTCTATTATTCATTTCCTGAATGCGAATTCCCAGAATTCAATTTTTGTTTTTGAATTGAATGACCAGCAAATGATTTTGTGTTGGTAATTGCAATAGTCGGTCTAGCTCAGGAAATACTCATAAATTCGTAACTATTGTGTGTGTGTATTCCTTGGCTTCTGTTATGTTTTGTTAATCCCAGAACTGAGATCAATGTGTGTACATCCTCATTTGACATATGAACTAATTTTGGGAATTGAAATAGAGTCTGGACTTGCTCGATAAACCTAGTGTGTGAAGGAACCTCACAGACCAATCTAGAGGGCTAGTTTTCTTCTTTGCATACCCTGAATAGCACTGGAAGGGACGACATGGCCTAAGGGGCTGTGTAGTAGAGAAGCGAATGCTTCCTTGTATTGGGTGTGTAAGTGTTTAGAAGTCAAGCTAGATCCAATGTAGGTGTCCATAGCTATGGGATTGAGCTCACTAGCTTAACATTCAGTCTTTCCACCTCCTTGGCAACCTGATAAACCCAACTGGAAGGATGGCTTGGCTGGTAGCATGATAAACCCATCTGTTGGATTGGTTGTGTCTCATGTGAATTTTGGCTAAGTGTAAATCACTGCCTGTGTAATCTTGATAAACCCAACTATGTTTGCTTGGATGAGTTTTATTGTATCCTTTCCTATGGGGAAGTTTGCTAGTGTTCCTTATTCCTTGGGGAAATCATGCCCAGCTCGGGGGTGGCAGTGTTGCTGAGAGATTGATGAGCACATTGGCCTATGGTTGGGTGGAACGTTGTAGCGACATAGCTGGTTGTAGGACAAGATTCTGATAAAGATAAGTATCTCTTGTGTTTCAATCCCTACAATTGTACTTGTTTATAAATTAATATGAAATGATGAATGATTGAATGAAATGTGTTGTGTTTCAGCTGTATACTTCATGAATGATGCATATATGTGTGTAATTACTTCAATGAATTTTCTAAGTGGTTATGAAGTTACATCGGTCGGATTGGTGATGGCCTGGATGTTGGAAATCAATTTTATACTTAGAAATTTTCATGAGCAGATCGAATTTCCATAGATTTTTCCCTTCCACAATTCCCTTTCCACAACTTGCAGGATGCGTGATGTGAAAATGACGTTTGGAGAAATATGCATTCTGCATTTCCGTTCTGCAATTCACAGGATGTGAAAATTACTATTGTAAATTTTTATTTCCGCAACTTTGATCTCTGCAATGGCCATTCCGCATGTGGGATGCAGGATGCGGCATGCGGAAATGAGTATGGTAAATTTTGATTTCTGCAAATTTAATCTTCGCAACGGCATTCCGCATACGGGATACAGAATGTGGAATGCAGCATGTGAGATGCAGGGTGCAAGAGTGAAATTTTGATATGTTTCTGATTTCGCAAGTGAACTCTCCGCACCGTTGATTTTCTGCGGGATGATTCTCCACCGTTCGATCTCTTTGTGATTGGGAAAGATAAAGAGTTATACATGGTCTAGATCAAAATGTTAATAGGGGGGATTTTTCCTTGTGTATATCTTTAAAGAAAAAAAAAGAATCGAGAATCATCATACGAATGCAGAATCAGAGATAGGTAACTCATGTAGAAGAGTTGGGTTTCTTTCTCTCCTCCGGGGCAGGAGGGGATGTGACAAATGGGAAGAACATTGCTTAGAAAAATGGGTAGCCAAATATTTTAAACTTCATGACTCCATGTGCACCCCAAGGTTTTGCGAAAATGTGGTTGATATGCATGACTAAGGATGTGGTGCTCATAATACAGGTCATTTGAGAAGAAAGCCTTGAAGCAGTAAAAAAAAAAATTATTCTTGCCGTTTAAGTTTTGAATCATACAAACCTATGAATTATTACCAATAAAATTCGTTCTTGATTCACACTAATTTGAAAGTCATGCCAGGAATTTTCAAAAATGAAACTTTGATGACTGAAAAATAGTGCTAGAATTTTAAAATGCTTTGTCTAGTTGCAAAATTTTGACTTTGATGAAGAATATAAACTAGGTCATCTAAATTATCTTGCAAATACACTTACGAGAGAAGAATACAGTTCCTATTTAGACATGCTTTCTACAAGTCTGATATTCTAGGAGAGAAAAGGGAACTCCATGTTAAGAAAAAGAACACTCCAATAGACAAACAAATAGTTTTCAACCACCTTTCTCACCCTAAACTTAAACAATAATTGGAATATTCAAGCATAATTATAGTAGAAAATATATTATATATTACTCTTACTGATCAAATTCAATCTTCATCAATGAATATTTAATTCTAGAGAAATGGTAAAATCGAGCATTTTTTGGAATGCAGGATGCATACCAGAAGCTTAGGTTTCTGAATGAAGTTTGGATTGATGTCGAAAATGTTAAAGGAAATTAATTGTATTACATTGACTTGGGAAAAGGATTTCTTAGCTGGTATAGCTATCAACTCATTATTCAACTAGATAGAGAAAGGAGAGTGATTATTGTATGCGCAGGTCATACTAACTTAGTTCAACATAAGTGGTAAGGATGAACATCATTTCTTTTGGATAAGTATTGTCCTAGAAAATATTGGATCAACAGAAGGGAAAATTTCTTTCTTCATCTCCAAGCAGATATGTAGGTTTCCGAAAAAAATCACATGTGGTTTAAATTCAAATTAAAGCATAGTGGAGGAAAATATTCACTTTTAGAACCTCACCAATTTATGAAGAAAAAAATCTTGTAGAGGAGTATTAATGGAAACATTTTGGGGATTTATGAGAAAATTATCGAATTAGACTTTAAGGTTGAGTCTATTTTTTAAGGTGAATTTTGTTGTGTCCCAAACAAAGTACTGTTCGGATCCAATGTCAAGCAATGTTTCTCATTTTCCCTATTTCCCAACATCGAGTTTTGTCTAGAAATATCCAATGATAGTGATGATGAAAGCTTCCAAGGTTTTGCATGTGGAAACCGATACATAGGTGGAAAAACTAAATGTATTTGTCTATTCTATATGTTTCGTATGATTATCTAGAAGTGTAGTGGGCCTCTTTATAATAGCTCCACTCTATAATATTATTTTAAATCATCATGTTTGTTGTAAAAGATTTAGTTGGCCATAATTGGATTATTTGGGTCCCCATACGTCTGAAAGGACTATTTAAGGGGAGAGATAAAATTAGTGTTAGTCCCCACTGATGCCATGAATATCCTTTATGACTTATAGTTTTCAATTGAGTCTCACCAGATTACTAGTTGCAGTCTTATAAATAAATGGATTCGCCCTCTTTTTAGGCATTCAGAGTTTGAGTGCTATTAGATTTGAGTTTTGCACTCTATGTATCCTCTATGCTTATATATTGTGCAAAATTGCATATGAAAAGTAGGTATCTCGAGTCTAATAGAATCTATAAGCATGTCGCGTATTCTCTCCCTTTGTGCAAGGTGCAATCTGTATGGAGTAGAAGCTTACTGGTAGTCTATTTTGTAAATGTCTATGATAATATTCACTCGATGATCGAACCCGAGACTGTAATGTGTGGATGTGAAGTATGGAGTGTGAATTTGTAATTTTGAAGTTGATTTGTTCTTGGTGTGTCTTCGTATCAGACCACACTAGGTTGTAAAGAGCACATATCGACGCAATAATATACAATTATAGTCTTTACGATTCTTTAGTATGATTTTTTTTTAAAGTTTGGAAACCTTCTATTAATAATTGAAAAAATAGACAATACATAATTAGAACACTAGTTGGTTTTCCTTTAATAAGATCATGTCAACCATTAAAGAAAGAGTTATAAACTTTATTTTCAACTTTCAAGGGAACCCAAAGTATTCCCAATAAAGGGAAACCGGACTCAAGAAACTTTTAATAGTGTGGAGCTTAACCAAGTGGCATAATACTTACAAAGAAAAGAAAAGCATGCCGAAAGGGAATATGGGTTCACCATGCAACCAAAAAATACAAGCGATTTAAAAACCATGACTTGTTGAGAATATAGTTGTCATTGATTTCAAGGAGTTCAGGAATGACAAAGAGATCGATTACATGGATTGTCAATTGATGTTAAAGGAGTTCAACAATGACAAAGGAATAACCAGAAAAACATGATGACAGGGTGAACTTAGTGAAAGACAGAGGAATTACAAATTCGAATAAGAAAATCAGTGACAGGGTCGATGACAGGGGAAAGATCCACAAAGCGAAGAGTGGAGATAGCAGTCTGAAGTGCTAAGAAGATTTCATCGGATCCACAAATCCACATTTTATCATAGATCAATGGTTAGGATTGACTTCGTAAATAAATAAATGATGGTGAATGATTTCTGCACAAATAAAAGTGAAGATCCATACTCTTCATTTGATCATAGATCAACAGTCAGGAGTGAACCCGCAATGAAATCAACGGTTTAGATGAAATGTGGAAACAAATTTGCGGAAGAGAGTTGTGGAGATCCAAAATGGGAAAGTGTGTTTCCACATTCTGTAATCTGTCATCTGTAATCCGTAAGATCTAAGGTCAAAAAATATTGCGTAAGAGATCAACGACGTGGAAACACAATTGCTAAAAAGAAAATTGTGGAATTCCAAAATGGAAAACTGTGGTTCTGCATTCCATAATACGCAATCTGAAAGATCGACGGTCAAGAAAGCATCCACAAGAGATCAAAGATGTGGAAGAACAGTTGCGGAAAAGGAAGATGCAAATTATTTTTAAGAAATTTGGAAAACCTACAATGTGCATTCCGCAATCCACAATCCGCAAGATTGACAGTCAGGGAAGACTCTACAAGGGATCAACGATGCAGAAGATATATTGCGGAAGTATTTTCTAGAAAATTGGAAAACCTGCAATCTGCAATACGCAAGATCGACAATCAGGAAAGACTCCACAAGAGATCGATGACATGAAATAAAGATTACAGAATGGAAATTGCAGAAGTATTTTCAATAAATTTGAAAAACCCGCAATCTGCAATCTGCATTTGATCTAAAGACTGACGATCAAGAAAGAGTCTGCATAAGATTGATGGCACAGAAGAAATCTTGCAGAAAGCAAATTGCGAAAGCACTTTCAAGAAAATTGGAAATCCCACAATCCGCAATCTGCATCTAATCTAAAGATCAACGGTCGGGGAAGAGTCCACAAGAAATCAACGGTGCAGAAAGTATCTTGCAGAAAGGAAATTGTGCAAGGACCTTTTGAGAAAAAAAAAGTAAAAAATTAAATCTGCAATCTGCAATCCGCATCTGATCTCAGATCAATGGTAAGGGAAGAGTCCACAAGAAATCAACGGCATGGAAAGGTTGTTGCGGAAAGACAATTGCTGAAAGATAAGGAAATTACATAAATATGATTACAGAGGGAAATCTATGTTAGATAGATGGATAGGAAAGATTCTGTAATGGATTATCAGCTCAAGATGGTTGCAAAAAGGATCTATTGTGGAAATATCATTGCAAAAAAAAGATTCGGAACAATTTCTAGTGAAGAATTATCATTGCGGAGAGGCAATTCTGGTAAGATTTTGTTGCAGAAAGGTATGACCGATAAAAAAAAATAGAGTTAAATAATTGTTAAAATGAATAATGAAGAGGCACAATCGAAGAATGAAAAGATGCAATGATGAAAGAGATGCATTCACAGAAAATGTGTTAGAGGGTATTTATAGATAGAGTGTTGAGTGAGAGAAATCGTCCATGCAGTCCATATCATAGCAACAAATATTAGAGGCAGAGACCAATGATATATAGAAGTAATTTGTGACAGAGATTGAAGGAAAAAGAGATCTGGAAGATTTATAAGAACATATTAGGGTGTCAGGGTGGTGCAAGGGCAGGATACAAGCGTACAAGGGGGTTGTAGCCTCCTTCGAGTAGTTGCTAGTAAATAGGGTGTAGTAGAATCCTTTCGATAGAAGCTGATAAAACCAGGGGGCTATAGCCTCTTTCTAGTGGTTTTTGGTGAATAGGGTCTATTACCATCCTTGTCTATACGAGAATACAAAAACTATTTGTAAATACAATTTTGCAGTAATATGAAGTATTGGTGGTTTACCCAATTGGGATTCCATGATAAATTTGTGTTTTTTGTATTCTTGTTGATCATGTGTGTTAATGAAAAAATTAAAAGTGGTTTAAATTGTTAAAATTTAACAATACTGATTCAACCCCCCCTCTTAGTATTGTTCAATATGCCAACAATTGGTATCAATGCAGGTTTTTTCACCACAATTTAACCACTAGAAGAAAGATCCCACCTTAAAACCACTATGGATCAACAAGAAGGGTTAGCCACCAACAAACCACCATTATTCACAGGAGAAAATTATTCATACTGGAGTGTAAGAATGGAGTTCCATTTGATGTCTCTTGGATGGAAGGTTTGGGCAGCAACTAAAAATGAGTATAAAATAGCATGTATCCTACCTAAAGACATATTGGAACTAGACCAATACGAGGGTAATGCAAAATCCCTAAATTCCATCTTGAGTGGATTCACAAACTCTGTGTTTGTAGAATTTATATGATGCAAAATTGCCAAACAAGCTTGGGATAAGTTAAATATTGTCTATGAAGGAGCATCCAATGTCAAAGAATCCAAGCTTCAAACATATAAAGGATAGTTTGAAAGTCTAAAAATGAAAGAATAAGAAAATATTGGAGAATACCTTCTAAGAGTAGATGAATTTTTAAATGCTATTAGAGGCCTTGGAGGAGAATTAAAAGAAAGATAAGCAGTCAAAAAGTTACTAAGATTATCACCAATGAAGTATGACTAAAAGGTGTCCACTCTATAAGAACGAGATGACGTCGATTCCTTAACATTAGATGAACTACATGGGATATTTACTGCATATGAGATGAGAATGGGACAAAATGATTCTTCAAGAAAAGAGGCAAAATTTAAATCCATAAATGAACGAAAGAAGTTTGAAGCCCCATCCAAAAACCATTTAGAGATTTTAGATGACGAAGAAGCCCTCTTTATTAAAAAACTTGAGATAGGTACTAGAAAATAAAAAGGAAAGCTACTCATAGAGTGTTTTAGATGTGGAATAATTGGACACTTTGCTTCAAAATGTCCTTACCCTAAACAAGATGATAGTGATGAGAAAGATGTTGGAGACATTTACCACCATACACACTCTTTTTGGTCAAATTGGCCTAGTTAAACCACTATCCTAAGTATAATTGACATTAATTGACATCAATGGAGCATTAATTGACATCATCCAGTCACACCCACGCCTACCTACAGTCAAGGAGGCTAACTGGAGCACTCCGAGGGTGATCTGAGTGATATTAATGCACCTAATTGCTCACTGGTGGTTACAATCAGTTCAACCAGTCAATTAAGGTGCCTCCTCTCATTAAATATATTATTTAATGATTATTTATTATTATTTAATGATCTGGAGTCAACAGGGGTGCCTCCACCAACTTCTAATGATCAATTCAGCTTCATTTAACCTCATCGGGGTTCATTGAATTCATTGAGCACTAGCACTTGATGGTTGGCTTGTTATGACATGTGTTTGATCTCCTTCAGTTGAGATTCAGTCATTTATTGCACTCCAACTTCAGTTAGGGTTTGGTGGGTCAATTAGGGTTTTGGTCAAGTGGTTAACTAAGTGTGAACCAATGGCTTACAGTCAGTTAAGCTAGAATCACTCATTGATTCGAATGACCTCATAAGGTATTCAAATTCCTCATTGATTCAAGCCATTTGCTTGACATTGTTATTGTAACTATTCATTGTTTATTGAATATACAAAGAGGAAACCATTATGGTTCTGATAAACACCATTTCTGAGTTATTTGTTGATTGTTTCTTGATGAGATTGATTATTTGTTCCTAGATAAATTTGCAATATTAATATGGTATTAGAGCATACAGTGGGATGAAGATCTATCTCTCAGAAACAAGCTTTTTGACAGATTTCTCCATGAAAAGTGAGCAATAGCTCAAAAATCCAGCACTGCACCAGAAGCCAAGGCTTACCACTCAATATCCCAAGTAAAGAACTTGTTGATCAAACTTGCTTGATTTACTATGCTGGGTGTGATGAAAGCCTAGAATGTGCAGGCTATCTAACCTTATTTTTCCCTTTCTTTTTTGAGTTTCAGGTTTCTACAGGTGAAGCATTCACTCCAGCACATCCAGATGGCCTCCTCAGCAGATCTCTTGACTCCATACAATTTCCACTCATGGAAAAGTGATATGGAGATTCAGCTGCGCTCCAAAGGAATTTTTAGAGTCACCATGGACACTAAAGTTGAGCCTAGATCCGCCATAGAAAAATCAAGATTCTTGAACAAGAAGGATGAAGCCTTCGGTTTCTTGTGCCTCTCTATTTCCTGAGACCTTCTCTTCCATCTTACGAATTTGAATACACTGAAAGAAATATGGGACAAATTAGAATATCTATATGGAAAGCATGATGACTTGAGGGTTTACCAGCTCGAAAATGAACTCATGTCTCTCCAACCTTCCAATTTCAAGACTCTAAATGATTTCTTTACAAAGTTCAAGCATACTATTTTACTATTGAAGCAATGCAACATGGAGAAGGAGGATGATCAGCTCATCCTTGCCATACTCTCCAAACATGGGGCTGATTATTCAGTTTTTGTTTCTACATTCCATGCGGGGAAGCTCACAACCCCTGGATGGAAGATGCCTACACTCAATGCCTTCATTGAGTCCCTAACAAATGAACATGACAAGCTTATCCAGATGGGGATCATCTGATATTCCCGTGATCAATCCCTCCATGTCTCGGGGCCCAAAGATATGAAGGGTAAAGGAAAGCAGCAAAAAAATCAGAAAACTAAATTTGATGCTCCCAAGCCTAGAGTTGAAAACCAACAGCATGATGAATCTTCCAGCTCAAGGAAGAAAAAAGGAAAAGGGCACAATGGGAAAGAAAAATTCAAGTGTTCTTACTGCAGGAAGGGTTTTCACCCTGAACATGCCTGCATGAAGAAAAATCTTGATGAAGCAACATCTCTCCTTGAGAGGAATCACATCAATCTTTCGGAGAGCTTTCAGAGGAGAGATCACCAAGATCGGGAACCACAGAATGAGAAAGGTCATTCCCTCAATGCAAGCACTTCGAAGTCCAAAGCACTACTGATTGACTCTAGAGCTTCGAATCACTGATGGCTAAAAAAGACTCCTTTTCATCCTTGGAGACCGGCAAATCCATCCCCATCCACGTGGGAGATGATTCCACCATCATTTCTGAAGGACAAGGTACTGTAGATCTTGAAAATAATTTTTTCTCTAATGTTTTGTATGTACCGTCTCTAGAAACAAATCTCCTTAGTGTCTAGAAGATGACACATATAGGAATTCCTAAGAGAGTATCTTTCATCCCAAAATGATGTTGAGATAATATAAATTTCATCCGGGAAACTCATTACAAAAGGCCTTGCAAATCATCATGCAAAATCCTATGAGTTCTCTCACTTTGTTGCGGATGCAAAGCCCACTGCTCTGCTAACTCATGGAAATGAGGTTAGGAGGCTGTGGCATGAGAGGTTTGGCCATCTTAATTTCAAATATTTGCAGCAATTACAGAAAAACTCCATAGTTGAAGGCCTCCCGGTCATCAAGGAAACCACGGGAATTTTCAAGGGCTATGTGATTGGAAAACATCCCGAGCACAAGTTCGATTGGGGGAAGGCAAACCGAGCTACAAGAATACTGGCACTGATACATTCTGATATTAGAGG
This sequence comes from Pseudotsuga menziesii, assembly GCA_001517045.1. Lineage (NCBI taxonomy): Eukaryota > Viridiplantae > Streptophyta > Pinopsida > Pinales > Pinaceae > Pseudotsuga > Pseudotsuga menziesii. The sequence continues at coordinate 542,762 of LPNX011231375.1, read as the reverse complement.
CCCGATGCCTATCACATACATGAATGGATGAAGGTACCTCCTTACTTTTATTGATGATTTTTCAAGGTATACATGGGTTTTCTTTCTAAAAAAGAAATCAGAAGTATGTGAAAAATTTTCTGAATTGAAGCCCTTGATCGAAAATGCCTCTGGGCTTAAGATCAAGATCTTGAGATCTAATAATGGAGGGGAGTATGTCAGTAATGATTTTCTTTACATATGCTCCCAACGTGGTATTCAGGTCCAGCATTCAATTCCCTACACTCCCTAGCAGAACGAAGTAGCGGAAAGGAAGAACCGGTCTCTCAAGGAGATGACCACCTGTATGTTGGAGTCAAAGAAGCTTGCTGCAAATTTGTGGGATGAAGCCATGCATGCTGCAGAATACATTCATAACAGGGTGCCACACTCATCTATGAAAGTAAAGACTCTTTTCGAAGCATACTTTGGACACAAGCTGGATGTGTCGAACCTACGGGTGTTTGGGTCCACTGCATGGGCTCAGATTCCGCTTGATAAAAGAAGGGCTTTGCAACCGCAAAGCATAGAATGTCTATTTATTGGGTATCCTAATGAATTTAAAGGATTCAAGCTGCTGGATATGAATACTAAATATATCATCATCGATAGAAGTGTCAAGTTCGATGAGCCTCTTCAAGAGATGGAACTAGTGAAGGAGAAAACTGTTGAATTTCCTTCCTATTCTACTGAATATTTGGATCATGAAATTGGGGGTGCTGACCCTGATTTGGATCCTCTGATTTTTTATATTAGTGTGCAGAAATCATCAGATGCTGAATCAAAACCTGAAGTGCAAAATCATCTTCCTATGTGGGCCCAACAGACACTCTCCTCCGCAGGAGACAACATTGGAAATCCGGATGATCCAAGGAGAACCCGGTCTAATTTCCAAAGAGCAGGTATTGCGCTCTCTTGTTCTGATAATTTGCTGTCCAAAAATTGCTATTTGATTATTATTTCAGATCCAAAATCTTAATACCTTTCTTGGAATGATCCAAGATGGAAATTTTCCATGGATGAAGAGATGAATTCTCTTCAGAAAAACACTACTTGGGAGCTAGTTTCTCTTCCTCCGGGAAGGAAATTGGTTCAATGCAAGTGGGTGTTTCAGACAAAGGTTGCTGCTGATGGAAGCACCTAAAAATATAAGTCAATTATAGTAGAAAAAGGTTTCTCTCAGGTCCAAGGAGTGGAATACCATGAGACCTTTGCACTGGTTGCAAAAATGGACTCCATCCGCCTTGTTTTGGCAATTTCAGCATCCAAGCACTGGGAGGTGCATCACATGGATGTTAAGTCAGCCTTTATACATGGAGATATTCATGAGGAGATATACATGAAGTATCCTGAGGGATACATCACTGATCCATCTATGGTTTTCAAGCTAAAGAAGTCACTATAGGGGTTAAAACAGGCCCCAAGAGAGTGGTATTCCAAGATGGATGCCTTTCTTCTCTTGCAAAACTTTCAGAGATGTAGATCAGATCCAAATGTGTATTTACAGCAGCATGATGGTCATCTAATTATTATTTTTTTTATATTTTTATGACTTACTTATCATAGGTAGCACAGCTGCCTCCATTTCAGCCATCAAAATTGCTCTCCACAATGCCTTTGAAATGAGTGATTTGGGGCTTCTAAAACAATTTTTGGGGCTCAAAATCGAGCAAAATTCTGATGGGATTATGGTCACTCAGTCAAAATAAACTTCATACCTATTATTCAAGTTTAACATGGCTGAATGTAGGCCTGCACCATTCCCTTTCCTTTCAGGGATCAACCTTGAAGAAGGAAAACACACACCTCCCATGGACTGCACTATCTATCGACAAATGATTGGTAGCTTGTTGTACTTGACACATTATAGGCCTGATATTTGTTATGCCATGAATACTGTATAAATATACATGCAGCAGCCTCATGATATTCATTGGAAGGAAGCCAATAGGATCCTCCATTATATTCAGGAACCAAGACCTACGACATTCACTATGCTGCAAACTCCGAGCTAGAGCTGGTTGGATACACAGATTCCGATTGGGCGGGTGATTCTATTGATCGAAAGTCAACTTTTGGATATGTATTCATGTTTGGTGGTGGCCCCATTTGCTGGTCAAGCAAAAATCAAGCTTCCATAGCACTATCTTCAGCAGAGGTCGAGTATCGAGGAGCGGTGAATGCTTGTATCCAAGTAGTTTGGTTGCAAGGCATTCTTTCAGAGTTTGATCTTGGTAGTACTTTGTCCACTGTCCTCTTTTGTGACAACCAAAGTGCTATTAAGATATCCATGGATCCAGTTACCGGGTAGAGTACCAAGCATGTAGAGATTCACATGCACTATATCAGGGAGCTAGTGCATGACAGGACCATCATTCTGCAATACTGCCCGACTGATGAGCAGATTGCAAACATCTTCACCAAGATATTTTCAGAAAAGAAGTTCACTTACCTCCATTCACTGTTGGGGATGAGTTCATCAGGGTGATTCAGACTACTTTCAGTGTTCATCTTGAGGGGGGGGGTTTCCCACTGGGTTTTCCCTCTTTTCCTCACTTAGTTTGTTTTGAGCATTGTTTCAGTTTTAGCATTGTACAGGGTGACCTATGGCCTTAGTTTCCGGGGCCCTAGCATTTTTATGCATTTATGTTTTCTAACTCTTCCTGAGTATAGCTTAAGGGGGGGTGTTGGAGACATTTACCACCATACACACTCTTTTTGGTCAAACTGGCTTAGTTAAACCACTATCCTAAGTATAATTGACATTAATTGACATCAGTGGAGCATTGATTGACATCATCCAGTTACACCCACGCCTACCTACAGTCAAGGAGGCTAACTGGAGCACTCCGAGGGTGATCTGAGTGATATTAATGCACCTAATTGCTAACTGGTGGTTACAATCAGTTCAACCAGTCAGTTAAGGTGCCTCCTCTCATTAAATATACTATTTAATGATTATTTATTATTATTTAATGATCTAGAGTCAACAGGGGTGCCTCCACCAACTTCTGATGATCAATTCAGCTTCATTTAACCTCATTGGGGTTCATTGAAGTCATTGAGCACTAGCACTTGATTGTTGGCTTGTTATGACATATGTTTGATCTCCTTCAGTTGAGATTCAGTCATTTATTACACTCCAACTTCAGTTAGGGTTTGGTGAGTCAATTAGGGTTTTGGTCAAGTGGTTAACTAAGTGTGAACCAATGGCTTACAGTCAGTTAAGCTAGACTCACTCATTGAATTCGAATGACCTCCTAAGGTATTCGAATTCCTCATTGATTCAAGCCATTTGCTTGACATTGTTATTGTCACTATTCATTATTTATTGAATATACAGAGAGGAAACCATTCTGGTTCCGATTAACACCATTTCTGAGTTATTTGTTGATTATTTCTTGATGATATTGATTATTTGTTCCTAGATCAATGTGAAAGATTAATAAAAGAAGCCTCAAGGAAGTTCAAAAAGGGTAAAATAGGAAACAAAAAGAAGCACTACGAGAAAAAGAAAATTATTTACACTATGGAAGATAGTGAAGATGAAGATATAAGTAGAGATGAAGAAACATAAATTCTATTCATGGGAGTAGATACTCAATCTTAGAATGGTTAATTAGATGAGGAAGGTGAAGTAGAATTAAAATTTGAACTCATTAGTGCTCTTGAAGAACTTGAAAAATGCATTAGAAAGAACAAAAATTCAAACCACGTGATTAGCGAGTTGGAAACTCAACTTCTAGAGGCAAGAAGGATTGAAGAGGACCTAAAATTGCAACTCAAAAGAAGAATACAAGAATCTAAAAAGCTTGAAGAAGAGATCATGCAATTTAAGAAAAATCTTGATGAAGAAGCTATGAAAAAAAATTTGATTGCAGATCAAAGATCGTAGATGATATCCTAAATAGCCAAAGACCTTCAAATGATAAATTTGGACTAGGATATAGGCCAAACTATTATTCGTTCACAAACCAGGGTGGAAATAAGAAAAGCTATGGTGTTGAACTAAAGAGTCCAGTTAAGAAGGAAGAAAGCAAGAAATCTATTCCAAACTCTCATGACAAAAATAGGATTAATGTGATGCCTAAGAAACCAATGAAGAATATATATCAACATATATTCCTTGGTCATTTTTCCTCTTGTAATAAATTTGTTCATAAATCCATAAATTGCAAAGCCTATGGAAGGTTTCGTGAATACAAGAAGAATTCACCTAGTGACAAACAAAAAGAAAGGAATCATAACCGTTTTACACTTTTTCAAAGAGATGACCTAGAGTGTTACAACTGTAATAACCATGGACATATGACAAGATATTTTAAATTGATGAATCCTACAAGGAATACTATTGCAAATAAATTTCAAGGCACAAAAAAAAGAAGTATTGGAGGGAAAGGGAAGGAAAGGAAAGATCCATTATTTCCCTATGTGCAACAGAGAAACACAATCTATGGAACTTGGATAGTGCGTGTTCAATACACATGGCAGGTGACTCAAACAAGTTCATAAAATTAAAAGATTATAATAGTTAAGTCACATTTGGAGACAATATGTCTTCCAATATTATTGGAAAAGGTACGGTTCTTGTCAATAAAAAGATCAAGGTAGAAAATGTATTACTGGTAGAAAAACTCAAGCCCAATCTCCTCAATGTAATTCAAACATGTGACCAAGGGAACATCTGTATTTTTTAATCTGAGAAATGTGAAATCAGGAAAAAGGGCTCAGGAAGAATTGTTGGCACTGTTGTAAGAAATTCAAACAATGTATACATCCTAGAAAATTAAAATCAATGTCACTTGAGTATGGTTGATGAAATTTGGTTATGACATAGAAGGATGGGACACTTAAAATTTGATAATCTTGTCAAGGTAAGTAATATAGAAGCTGTGAGAGACTTGCTTAAAATTGTGAAACCTATAAATTCAGTTTGTAGACATTGTCAACATGGGAAGAAAACTAAATCTAGTTTCAAAACAAAAGAACATATGACCTTACATCCTCTGGAAATAGTTCACACTGATCTTTTTGGACCAACAAGGACTAAAAGGATGCAAGGAGAATACTATTATATGCTGCTCATTGATGGCTACACAAGGATGAATTGGGAAACCTTTCTCAAAGAAAAATAAAAAGCTTTCAAAATATTCAAAATATTCAAAGCAATGGTTGAAAATGAAACAAATAAGAAAATCAAATGTCTTGGATCAGACAATTGGGGAGAGTTTACCTCAAACGAGTTCAATGATTTTTGTGAGATACATGGGATCAAAAGAAAATTTTCAATTGTAAAGACTCCTCAGCAGAATGGTGTTGTTGAAAGGAAGAATAGAACAGTCCAAGAAGCTGCTAGAACAATGCTTAATGAAGCAAAGCTGTCGGATGCATTTTGGAGAGAAGCAGTATATACAGTTGTCTATATATTTAAAAGAGGACAACTCAGAGAACAAGGAAAAGAATCCTTATGAACTATGGTATGGAATACCAACCTCATTCAATTATTTTAGAGTATTTGGCAGCAATTTCTACATTAGAAGGAATGAGGATGATCTTGGCAAGTTCGATTCTAGGACTGATGAAGGAATATTTTTAGGATATTCTTCCACCAAGAAGGCATATAGATGTTACAATAAAAGGTTACACAAGATCATAGAAAGTGCATATGTAAGAATAGATGACACAAAACCAAGAAGAATAAGAATTCATGATGGTGATGTAAGTACAAATGATGAAAAAAAGGAAGACCTACAAAAAGATGAAAGTATTCATGATGAAGAAGAAGAATTAGAGGAGGAAGATACATAGGAAAGTAAAGAATATTCTCCAAGAACTGATACAAAAAATCCATCTAGAAGAGTAAAAAAGGATCATCCCAAGACACATATCATCAGTGACAAAGATGATGGAGTCAGTGCAAGGAGACAACTGCTATTTAATGAACAAGCCCTACTCTTAGTAGTGGAACCTAATAATTTTATAGAATCCAAAAAGAATGATGAATGGATCAAAGCCATGAATGAATAATTGGATCCGATTGAGAAGAACAAAACCTGGGAACTTATCCCAAGACCCAAAGACAAAAATATTATAGGGACCAAATGGGTTTTCAAGAAAAAATTCAATCAAGATGGTCAAGGGATAAGGAACAAGGAAAGATTAGTATGTAAAGGGTATGCTCAAGTGGAAGGGATTGATTTTGAAGAAATGTGTGCCCCTGTAGCAATACTTGAAGCAATCAGAATGTTTTTAGCACTTTCATGCCATAAAAATTTTAAAGTATATCAAATGGATGTCAAGTCTGCATTTCTGAATGGAAAACTAGAAGAAGAGGTTTATATTGAACAACTTGAAGCTTTTCTATAAAAAAAACATGGACTATGTTTGTAAATTGAAAAATGCACTCTATGGCCTCAAACAAGATCCAAGGGCATGGTTTTCAAGGCTGGACAACTACTTAAATAAATAAGGATTTAAGAGAGGGGCCATTGAAAGTAATCTCTACATAAAAATCGAAGATTAAAATATGATCATTGTTGTTGTTTATGTAGATGACATCATATTTGGAATCCATTTACAAATACTAAGTGTAAACTTTTCTTTTGAAATGAAGAAGGAATTCGAAATGTCAATATTGGGTGAACTAACATTCTTTTTGGGATTACAAGTTTAGCAAACAGGAAAAGGGATCTTTATCTCTCAAACTGAGTACATCAAAGAGATGCTTAGAATATTTAGGATGGAAGACTCCGAACCTGTTAGTACTCCTATGATCATAGGTTGTAAATTAAGTAAGGATGATGAGTCTGTGGAAATGGACCATACCATGTATAGATCCATGATAGGAAGCCTGCTATATGTGATAGCTACAAGAACATATGTGATGCAAGCTATAGGTTTGGTTGCTAGGTTCCAGTCAAGTCCCAAAGAGACACATGTAATAGCAGTAAAAAGAATCTTCAAATATTTGAAAGGTAGTTTGGAGTATGGGTTATGGTACCCAAAAATTCAAGACTTCAACTTGAAATCATTTACTGATGCGGACTGGGCAAGAAGTATTGATGATCGAAAAAGTACTAGTGGAGCAACATTCTTCTTAGGAAATTGTTTGGTATCTTGGGAAAGCAAGAAACAATCCTCCATTTCTCTCTCCATATTAGAAGTTGAATACATTGTTGCTGCATCATGTTGCACTCAAGTCATTTGGATGAAGCATACACTAGAATACTTACTTGTGAAGTATGAGAGCCCAATAGTAATAAATTGTGATAATAACAGTTCCATAAATATGTCAAAACATCCTCTCATGCACTCTAAGACAAAGCACATACCAATAAAGTATTACTTCCTAAGAGAACAAGTATCCCAGAGGATTGTCAAACTAGAGTATGTTGACACAAAAGAACAGATTGTTGGTATCTTCACCAAGCCACTACCCAAGGAAGCCTTTGAGCATCTTAGAAAAAAATTGGGAGTAATATCCTTCCAATAGTTGTATTAGAAGAAGAATAATCTTAGGGGGAGGTATGTTGATAGGGGGAGATATCAGAAGGAAGCCTTTGTCATTATTGTCAAAGGGGGAGAAAATGTTGGTCAAAAGGGAATGTTTCCATCAATGCCAAAGGGAGAGATTGTTGAGAATATATTTTTCATTGATGTCGAAGGATTTTAGGAGTGAAAAATATATCCATTACATGGATTCCCAACTGATGTTAAAGGAGTTCAGAAATGACAACGAAATAACCAGTAAAACATGATGACAAGGTGAACTTAGTGAAAGAGAGAGGAATTACAAAGTTGAATGGTGAACTTAGTGAAAGACATGGGAATTACAAAGTTGAATAAGAAAATCAATGACAGGGTCGATGACATGGGAAAGATCCGTAAAGAGAGCAACGGAGATAACAATCCGAAGCGCCAAGAAGATTTGGAAGGATCCACAAATATGAATTTATCATAGATATACGGTTAGGATTGAGTATGCAAATAAATTAACAATAGTGAATGATTTTTGCACAAAGAAAAGAGAAGATTTGCAATCTACATTTGATCATAGATCGACGGTCAAGAGTGAACCTGCAAGGAAATCGATGGTTCAGAAGTAATGCGGAAATGAATTTGTGGAAGATAATTACGGAGGTCTAAAATGGGAAAGTGTGTTTCCACATTCTGCAATCCACAATATATAATATCGAAAGTTGGAAAAGCCACAAGAGATCGACGACACGGAAGCACAATTGCGAAAAAGAAAGTTGTAAAAGTCCAAAATGGAAAAATGTGGTTCCGCATTCTGTAATACGCAATTTGAAATATCAACAATCAAGAAAGCATCTGCAATAGATTGAAAACATAGAAGCATGATTGCAGAAGTATTTTCAATAAATTTGGAAAACCCACAATCCACATTCCACAATCCACAATCTGCAAGATCAACGACCAGGGAAGACTCCACAAGAGATTGATCGTGCGGAAGATATATTATGGAAAGTAAATTGAGGAAGTATTTTCATGAAATTTGGAAAACCCATAATCTGCATTCTGAAATATGCAACATCAACGATTAGGAAATAATTCGAAAGAGATCGACGGTGCAGAAGAAATATTGCGGAAGTATTTTCAAGAAATTTGGAAAACCCGCAATCCGCAATATGCATTTGATCTAAAGATCGACGATCAGGAAAGAATCCACATAATATTGACAGCGTGGAAGAAATATTATGGAAATAAAATTGCATAATCACTTTTAAGAAACTTTGAAAGCCCGCAATCCACAATCCGCATTTGATCTAAATATCAACAGTCAAGGTAGAGTCCGCAAGAAATCAACGGTGTGGAAAGTATCTTGCGAAAAAGGTAGTTGTGAAAAGGAAATCATGGAAGGACCTTTTGAGAAAAAAAATCTAGAACAAAAATATGCAATCCACAATCTGCATCTAATCTCAGATCATTGGTCAGGGAAGATTCTGTAAGAAATCAACGGTGCAGAAAGGTTGTTACAAAAATTGAAGGAAAATGAAGAAATATGATTACGAAGGGAAATTTATGTGTTAGATCGATGGATAGGAGAGAGTTTGCAATGGATTAATGGCTCAGGATTGTTGTGGAAAGGATCTCTTGCGTAAATATCATTGCAAAAAATAAATATTCGCAAGAATTTCTGGTGAAGAATTATCATTGCAGAGAGGCAATTTTGGTAATATTTTGTTGCGGAAAGGTATGACCGATAAACCTAAATAGAGTTAAAGAATTGTTAAACTGAAGAATTGAGTTTTCATGAAGAGGCACGATCTAAGACTAAACATACACAATGGTGAAGGAGATGTATTCACAGAAAACATGTTAGAGGGTATTTTATAGATAGAGTGATGAGTGAGAGAAATTGTCTCTGCAGTCTAGACCATAGCAGCAGCTAGTAGAGGAAGATACCAATGACTTGTAGAAGTAGTTTGTGATAGAGATTGAAGGAAAAAGAGATCTGGAATATTGAAAAGAAAATATTAGGGTGTCAGGGTGGTGAAAGGGTAGGCTACAAGCTTGCAAGGGGGTTGTATCCTCCTTCCATTAATTGTTGGTAAATGGGGTGTAGTAGCATCCTTTTAGTAGCAGCTGGTAAAACCAAGGTCGTAGATTCTTTCCAGTAGTTGTTGGTAAATATGGTGTAGTACCATCATTTTTTGTAGGAGTAGGCCAAAACTATTTGTAAATACAATTTTGTAGTAATAGGAAGTATTGGTGGTTTACCTAGTTGGGATTCCATGATAAATTTGTGTTCTGTGTGTTCTTGTTGATCATGTGTGTTAATGAATAAATTAAAAGTGGTTTAAATTGTTAAAAGTTAACAATACTGATTCACCCCTCCTCTCAATATTGTTTAATATTCAAACATGACTAAGATAATACAAAAACCATCGATGAAACTAAGTCCTACCCAAGATGCGACAACCCTATCTCTTCCGAGGAGCGCCCGTAATAATATGCCCATGAACTATTTCCATTGTCACCCACCTTCTTATAACATGTGTCCACAACTGCCATCAAACTATCCAATCATGTATGAATTTGTTGGGCTCCAAATACATCACATTTCTACTATATAAAACCTCCATCCATAATTCATATTCCCATGCTTTTGATACATTTCATAGTCATTATCCCCTAGTTTTCCAATAAATCATTCATTTGACCTATGTGGTTAATTATTATGTATTACTTATATTTTCAATGATTAAAGATGTTTTTATCATGATTTATGAATGAAGGTTACAACATGTTTTTGTATCCAAGCAAAATGTTCATATACCAATTCTAGTAGCTCCTACACCAACAGTTCCTGCACTATTTTTTTGCATCAATTCATGATTAATGTATTTTCACATCTCCAAATTGAATTCCACCACTTGGAGGTTTCATATAGATGCTTCTAGATGGTGAGGAATCTATTAGAAATCACCCAGCTTGCACAAGTGAAGCATGGCACATGTGAAGTTAAATTTGCAAAACATTCAAGTTAGTTGTTTTGTGGCACAATTTTTGAAGTGATGAGGTTGAATCTAAGAAATCAAAGACAAGGTTTTTTCTCCCAACATATCCAATTGGGTCTAATAAATAATTTTTTCCAAATTTTCAAATAGTTAGAATATATGGAGGGTTCCTTCACTCTAATTTACCCAAAGTGACAAAAAACCATATTTTGTGCTTAACCAGTTTGAACGAATTTTGTGTTTAAGATTTGGTTTTATCCATATCGAATGATTATTTATGTGTAAATAAAGCCTCTCTAGATTGATATTAGCACTCTCTCTTTATTAATTTAGATTATATTGTTGGGTGAGAGTGAAGTGTTATCCATTTGTAATTTTTCAAGTTTGATGGAATGGAAGAGATGACTGTCAATGTACATATTTTCCGCTTGATCTGATTTTCATTGGCAATGTTGGCCAGCTGGGAAGGGCCCCTTAGTGTTGGTAAGTGCTTTCATATTTCATTTGGTTCATTATATTAGTTGTAATTCATTGCTTTTCTAAATTATTCATGTATGGTGTGATTTTTCATGATGTTTTTTATGCAAGCCTAAGTGTGAACCTCAATTTCATTACTATGGGTTGACTATTTCATAAGAATAGTTTTAATTGAATTCAAAAAAGTGTGATTATTTCCATAGCATGAGATACATAAATACATTTGATTCTGGAACACAGTTTGAATATTTTAGGAACAAATTGGCTTAATAAAACAGAGCTTCATGATTCAGAGTAAAACCACAAATTATTAGTTAATTTGATTTATCATGTACATTACATTGCTGGTGTGATATAGTACATATTTGATTTCATATGATTTTAAAGATGATGAGATATGATTCCATATAAATATAAAAGGAAACACAAAAAAGATAAATTGGATATTTTAGGAAACTCTTCTTTTAGACCTTTCAAAAAGCAATACTAGTACAACCTTGTAAGTTTTGAAATGATTTGAGACATTTATGTGTTTGTCTCAACATGCATTTATAGAATTGAAAATCATTAATGTTTATATTCTAACGAAGTTCTATACTAAACATAGACTAACATTGAAAACAAAGATTGTGTATAACAAACCATTCAAAACATAATCACAACATAGAGCATTCTTTAAACGAACTAATATCAATATATATAGGAATTAGAACTAATTCTAAGACAAGAAGTGTGTCTTTATTTTCCTGAGTATAAATTTAGCATTCAACACTCTTTTAAATCAGACTTTATGGGGTTCTATGTCAAGCTTTGAATAATTGAATGCATTTTGGGTGCTTGAACTTTTAGAGTGTTTGGATGAATGCTTAGTGTGAGTAATTTATTTTAATGCTTAGATTTCACAATCAATTTAATATTCTCAATTGAAATTTAATATTCAATACTCTCTTTCATATAATTTGCTTTCACAGTTGGTTAGAATTTCACTTAGGTGTGAACAACCATTTATTTAACATTATATACTTTTGTATTTAGTTGTTCTTTTTTCGTAGATGGTTTGTTAGATTTATCATAGTATAATGTATTCTTGTAGATGAGATTTATTTTTCTTGCATTCAATTTTGTTTACTTTCTATCACTCAAATTAGTAATTTATTCATGCACTCAGAGTATAGCTCTGTTTTGTTCCTATACTTAGATTATAGCTTTGTTTTGTTCTTGCACTTAAATTTTAATTTTGTTTTATACCTGCACCCAGAATTTGAATTTAGATTTCTAATAATCTTCCTGCACCCCAATTTCATTAGTTTCTTGTACTCTGATTTTAGTTGTTCATGTATGTTATATATTATTTCATGTATTTGAGTTTAATTTCATTACATCTCCAGTATCTTAGTGTAGATTATTCTCCAGAATAAATGATTTTGTTGTGTGATAATAAGTAAAGGTTTAAAGTTTTTCATTTGAGGGTACTTTGATATTTTTTGGATTGATTATTTGATTGTCATATTATATACAAGAATACTTCGTAGTGATTTTGGTTTTTATTTTTTTATTTCTTATTGTAAATTAAGTAGTTTTAATCACCAAAGGAAGATCGAGGTCTAACTCGTGAGATATGGCCTTACAGTAATGGGTATCAACCTAAGGTGTTAATTTATTTCCTGCCAATTTAATTCATTCTTTTGGATGCTTATTTCATTTATCGCACTGAGGTGTGTTTGTCGTCATTTAGATTAGGCTAGGTTAGGCACTAGTCCTACACATACTATGCTCGCACCTTTAAATCTACGATTCTTTGGGTGACCATTGTTAGCAGTATTTATGGGCTAATTATTTAGTGAAATGTTTGGGGATCAAAAGGAGCAATATGCTTATAAATTTTATATCATCAGACCTTTAAGATCGTTGATGGAGTTCTACAGGTGTTGGAGGAGGGATTTCCAGAGTAAGAATGCAAAAATAAATAGGAAATTCTAATCTCTGACTTTGAAAATGCTTATGAATGAAGGAACCCACCCTTGTTTGAAAAATAACAGGAGATTCAATGGCCAGAGAGTGTTTCTACCCTAGATCGACGACTAGGGAGGAAGCAAACTCAGAGTCAGGAAAGGACAAATTTTTGGTCATTAAAAATCCAAATTCCCAATTTTCGATTTCCGCTATCCGGGATTCAAAAGCGGACAGTCTAATAATTTGGGCATGAAAAGTTAAAATCATGATTTCCAATTCCCACTATCTTAGGTCGGAGAGTCAAAATTGGGAAACTTAGGTTTTTGGTTACAAAAGGTCTGATTTCTGATTTTCGACCAGATCTAAGGTCAGAAATCCTTCCGTGCAGATCAACGGTGTGGAAAGAACCAACAAGGAAGAAATCAGAAAGTAGAAAAGTCAAATATTCTGAGCATAAAAGTTGAAATTTTGATTTCCTCTTTCCGCCAAATCCAACGGCTTAGATTGTTTCCACTCAAATCGATGGTGCGGAAACAAAGGGATAGAAGGGATGTGGCTACTAAAGATGCCATTGAATCCATCGAAGATCATATTCACCATTTTGGTGAGTTGGATTTTGAGATTTACCTTATAGCAGAAGAACACAGTATGTATTCCTAGGTGGATGTAGATAAGGAGTTGGAGGAAGAATCTGGACAATATTAGAAAGGATATATGCATGCTATGGATGAGGTCCGGAGGAAGTTAAAATTGAGGAGTAGATATGTCATAGTGAAAAATGGGAGGTTAGATCAAAACCAGCCTTCCAGCAGTCAACAAATTATGCAAAAGACAAAAGAGAAACAAAAAGAACATGTTGTATATAAAGAACCTATGAATAAATTAAATAAAGTAAAGGAAGTTATACAGCCAGCACCAGTACATGTAGATAAAAAAATTTCCACCATTAATTTGAATTCAGAACTCTCCAAGATGAAAGTGTCCATTCCTTTCAATGAGTTGTTAAGAAACTGAGAGTACAAAAATAAGATATCAGACATGGTAAGGAACCAATGGGATTTTCAGCTTGATATCTTCAAAGTGAATGATGACACCCACACCATTGTTTTTGGGTCTAAGTTTAAAAGTATGGAGGAAGAAGAAGATCCTCCATTCTACCTAAGTATAAATGTACATGACATCGTTGTACATAATGCTATGATTGGTTCTAGTACCTCTCACAACCTAATTCCTAAAGGAGTGGTGGAAAGTCTGGGTTTGGAGATCACTGGACCCTATAAATATTTGTACTCATTTGATTCCAGGAAGGTAAAATTATTAGGACTAATTAAAGATATGGTAGTTGCATTGACTAAAATTCCATCCAAAATTGTAGTAATGGATGTGGTGGTGGCATACATCCCTCCAAAATTTGGTGTACTATTGTCAAGGACATGGACTTCAAAGTTGAAAGGGAGTTTGTAGATGGACATGTCCTATGTTACCATTCCTGGGATTGGTGGAAAAAAAATACTGTACAATGAGAAAAGGTCCCCTTATGTAGTCAGCAACCAAGAATCACCTAATACTAATGCCATATATGTTGTTGATACAGACCTGTGGTCTTCCATTTTCTTCAATGATGGTGTTTCCTATGATCTTGAAAAACCTATTCCCATTGAAGTTAAGGAAGAGGAAGAGACTGCAAAGAAACATGAGGAAACAGAAAGAAGAAGGTGTATGGACCATGTATTTTTATGGGTCTATAGAAAAGATTGGTGTTGGTGCTGGTGTGTACATTATTTCCCCTATCAGAGACTTCAAGGCTCTCTATTTGAAGTTGACCTTTGAGTGCACAAATAATGTAGCAGTGTCACATACCCCAATTTTGTAAAATAATGTTAATTGTTTTAATTATATTCCTAAGACATTATGTTAAGTTTAATGCTAAGTAGGAACTGATGACTCAGCAGAGTCAACAGAAATGGAATGTAACTCAGAATATTTTATTATTAATAAATAAATTGTGGAGACAACAGCATGGGAGAACTGTTAAAAAGAGGTTACTGGTTAAACTGGTGGATGGAACTAGGTGGAGGGAAAAAGACAAGAGGCAGCATCCTCAAACACTTCCTAAGTTGCAGGTGGAAACTTCCCTATATTTGGGGTCATGATCCCCCAAGAAGTGGGATCAAAGCAAGTGGCTCATTAAATGACAACTAACCCAAAAGACCTAGGCAATATTTTAAAAATACTCAATGAAGAGAGCTAAGGCTGCTCAGATATTTTTTCCAGAGAGAATTCATTCAGGTGAATGTTATTCAGGAAATTCATTGAGGAAAGAGGGAAAAATAGTAAGGAAGTTGTTTTGAGAGGAATGTTGTAGTAACTTGATTATTACAGCTTGTTAGCTGGGAGAGCTTACTGTTAAGTTCTGGAGAATTACTGAGTTTGAAGACTGGTATCTGACTTTTTGCTACACCTAGTTCCAGCCAGGGAGACCAGAGCAAGCTCGAGGGTCCTGAGAAGTCGTTGTTTGAGCGCTCTCCAGGAATTGGTAGGGAGGAACGGCCTCCCATTGCTGTTGTTGTCCACAGTTTCAACAGGTTCTGTCACTTAACTATTTCTGTTTTAATAAATGTGAATGGATGAATGTTATGCTTATATTATATGACAGAAGATTTAGCTGTTTAGTAATATAAATGTTTAGTTTTTCAGTAATTGAATCTGTGGATGAAGAATAAAGACCCACTGTGTTTTTCCATGTCTGGGTTCACCAGACCGTACTCCAGTGCAGGGGTAGAATTATAGAAGGATGTTATGATGATAATATAGAATAGAATGATAGTAAACTTATAAAGTAGTATTTTTCTGTACAGTTCTTGTTATTTAGTTATTTTTAGTAACCTAAAGTTCTTCATAGATTTACAGTTTATTTTCTTTCAATCCTAATGACTGTTTTATCTAAAAATTAATTGGAAAGACAGAATAGCTATATTTCGAATTCATTCTACAGGTATTTCAGTTCTTAACAGGATTCTCTTATAAAAGAATAAATATAAAGGCACATAGGTTATTCACTTAAATTTTGTTTTCTCAATTTATTTATATAACAAAATATATAACTGTAGTTTATAATCCTTAAAATATTAACAGGAGAAAATACTAACTATGCAGCAATCAGATTAGTTCTATTATAAATAAATTATATATTGTTAACTGGTTAAGTAAAATAAGATATCATAGAACATAGGAAATGTATGAACACAGTAGTTAAATAATAATTTATGTTATGTTTATAACTAAATAAGAATACAGTTATTAAATATAATATGTATAATACAACTTTATTATACATTTAATGAAACAATGTATTAGATTATAATTTAAAACAATAACTAGAATTGAACTTATACAAAAAGGCTGTTCATAAAGATACCTTAATTACTGTAAGTAAACACAAATTTATTATATTATTCAGGATAATAATTATATAATAACAATTCCAACACTCTCAATTAAAATAACTGAGTATCCATGAATACAAGAACAATAATATTCTGTTTATTATATGTACTGTATAGACAAAGTATGCAAGTTAAAATACTAAGAACAAACAGTAACATGGGTGATAAATTCTTTTTTTTAGTAGTACAAGGTAAATCCCATTTCGGTACTTATAAAGGAAGTAACCATTAGTTACTTAAGTACTCCTCCGAAAGAATATTTTAAACAAATAGAGTTACAGTGAGCTCGACTTATCGAGCTAATTCATTTATTATATCAAAATACATAAGTATATCTTTAACAGAACAATTTTCAAGTGCATGTAAATATTTCTTTACGGCCAAGCCCAAATATCATCAACATAATACCAGTAAATAAGAAATTAAATACATTTCAGTATGGTACTGTAAGCACAATTAACCAAAAAGTACTGTTAAATAACTTAGGTTCAAGTTAGGGTTTTAACCCTGTAAGTGCAAAAAAGAAACTAACAGATTTATAAAGTCGAGGGTTTCAAACCCCTTGTTTTCCAAGAGTATTTCATTAACTTAACATCTTACACAGTCAAGCCAAGCAAAAAGTCTGAAAGACTTCTTAAGCTACGGCTTCTCCAAACAGAGCTAAATTACAGTTACGGCCTGAGCTAGAGCCTCCTTACACGACTCAAAGGCCTCATTAACTACAAAGAAAACAACAAAAGAAAGTAACAAGCAAACTGAAACCCCAAGGGTGATAGACTTCACAACATAATCATTTTGTTCTAGGAGGACCAAGCAAATAGTAATGGCCATGGTTAAAAACCAGGCTTACCGTAAACCCTGAACTGCCGTTGTATTTCCGCACAGCCAAATGAAGGAAGGGGTCGACCTGTAACATAAAATATCCATTTAAAAACTGTTAGAAGTGACTCTATGTATACTCAAAACAAATTAATGGATAAAATTAAGAACTGACAGTCCTCTTACCAGAATTTTTGAGTAAGCATGGCCACCAACTAACTGCGAAGCACTCACGAAACCTTCTGCAGAAAAGGAGGAAGGGTTAACTGCGCAGCACACATCCAACACTGTCTCAAGGAATACTTCAACACTCATGAAGGATGAAGAAGTTGCAGCCAAGGGTTTGGACAAGGAAACGGAGAGGGAGAATAACCCTAAGAATGCTCAACAGTCTTCGTAAAAACCCAATCAATGTCACCATAACACAGGCAGTGGACGAATATTCAAGGAAGAACAATGATGGGGAGGCTGTCACACAGCAAATAGCGACAGTTCCATGAGGAGAAATCACAGCAGAGCAGAAGCTGCCCGAAGGCAAGGGAAGAATGACGGAGCTAGGGTTAAACTGTGGCTTTTTAACATTCAAATGCATGGCCTGGGTTGTGCCACATTATCACGTAGATTTTTCATGCATTTCAGGTCACTTTTGTATAGTTCAGGATTCCACAAATGATTTCCAATCATTTTGTTGTTTATCCATAGGTCATTTTGTTGTTTATCTAATACTAGCTTCTTTTATTTGACTGCAGTATGCATTGAGATTGTAATTACCTTAAAACTGGGAGGATGACAGTAAGAATGGATTCATAAGTTCCTTAACACTGTGTAGTATACTTTTTCAGTCATGACTTAGTTAGTGAAATAGATAACTAAAAATAGATCTTGATCTTACTTTTCTACCTGTAAGGAATTAATTAAAGTATTAGATCATACTTTTGATAACCATGTTAGACGTGAAACATTTCTTTAATATTTTGAGGATTATGACATACTGTGACTAGAAAGGAAACAATTGCAACCATCACTGTTGAACTAAATTCTATCCCTCAAGAAGTGAAAGATTGGAAATAGTGAAGTAATTATACCTTCTATACTGGAATTTTGTTTAAGTATCTATTTCTTACTGAGTTCACTATTTACGACAATTCTTTAAAAAAAATTTAAGCAGCGCCCAAAGCTTCTTACCTGTAGTATGTAAAAACAAGAAGAACTCTCTGCATTAGCTCAGAAGCTAAGTAAGCCCAGTTTTTACATGACAGTCTCTTTTGTATGGTCGCAAAAAGAACAAAATCAGTAAACTGAAAAGAACTGTTCTACTGCCAAACATAACCAACAATTAATAAATTTCGATAACAGAGAACTAATCAAACAATTAGTGACTGCATTTATTGAAATTACATGTATTTTAAAAATTTTAAATTTTCTTGAAATTTTGGGTTCTGACATGTGGTATCAGAGCATGGTTCAAATACTAGGCCTCAATGAAGCCCAACTAGTTTCCATAGAACAGTAAAAATAATATACTAACCTGTATTTGTTTTATGTAAAGAACAGAAAACTTCTTTTCTGAATCTAACAGGCAGGTATGGAGAAGCTATGAGAATATGCTGAGGAGGAGTCTCCAAACACCGAGACAAGACAGATGTCTAGGGAACCTGTGTTAGAAGAGGTAACTTCTTACTCTTCAAAGCTGATACAGACTATAAAGGATTTGAAGACTGAAATGGAATCGGTCAAGAAGGATAATGAGAGAATTTTAAAGACTCAAGAGGAGTTAAACCAAATTTTGATGGAAAAATTTTAGACTGAAGGAAGGATCAAAAGATCCGAATCTGAGGAAGCTAGCCATCAGAAAGGATCTAAAAAGATGAAACTAGCTAAAGCTGAAAACAGTTCATCATCTAAAGGATTCAGGGAACAAAAAAGCTATTACACTACTAGTGACAGTGGTGAGGCTGAGTTGTATAGCAGAAAGAAAAAGTACAGGCCATATGAAGAGATTTCCGGGGAGTTTAAAAAAATAAAGCCTCCAACTTTCAATGGAGAGGCTGAAAAAAGGGAAGAGGCAGAGTCCTGGTTATCCGGGATGAGGAAATATTTTCAAATATACAACTATTCAAATCAGCTGAAGGCATGAATGGCAATCTATAATCTCTTTGGAAAAGCAGACATATGGTGGCAAGACCTGAAGAGAGTTAAGGGCATCAAGGAAAAAGAGGTTAATTGGAGTACTTTTAAAAGGTACTTCAAGAAGAAATTTCTGTCTGAACAATGCTATGAAGAGAGAGGGAAAGAATTTTACGAGTTAAAGCTAGGATCCATGACTATGAAGGACTTAAACAGTAAATTCTTAAGTCTGTTGAGGTATGTACCTTATTTAGTTGATGAGAAACCTAAAGTACAGCGGTTTCTCAGCTGTCTGCCATATCATATCAAGGACAGGATTGAGTATGATAACCTGAAAACTCTGGAAGAAGCCATGAGGAAGGAAAATTTTTGTTTTGAACAGAACAAAAAGAAAGAAGGTATAGCCAACTGGAAGGCTAAAAAGAACAGTAATCACCCTGAGTTCAAGAAAAAGGAGTTTGTATCCCAGAAGAATTTCAGGAATAATAAGAACAGAAATCATTCTAATGGTAAGAACTTCCAGGGAAACAGAAATGGTGCTTCTAATAATTCCAATAATTCCAATAACTTCAAGGGCAAGGAAGCTTCAAACAATCATGGAAATTTCACTAAGAATTTCGAACGAAAGGAGCCTGTTAAGTGCTGGGAGTGTAATGGCCCGCACTATGCTTCAGTCTGCCCAAATCGAAAAAAGGCAAACAACAATATTCATACTGTGCAGGATGAAATGATTTTTGGAGATTTTGCAAGGACTATGCCCAGAGTCAATGCAGCGTTGGAGAACCGCCAAGCTGATTATCAGACTTTCATGGTGGAAGTAGAAGGTATGGTTAACAAAACCCCTGTAACCATTTTAATAGATCCAGGAGCTAGTCTTAGTTACATTTCACCTCAGATAGTAGAAAAGTATAAATTGACTGTCGAAAAGTTTGATAGCTCCTGGTTAGTTCAATAATCCACTGGGGCAAAAAGGAAAGTAACCTGTTACGTGAAGGAATGTGTTTTAGTTATGAATGATTTTGAAACTACTGTTAAGTTAAATGTTCTGCCACTTGGCTCGTATGATTTATTGATTGGTATGGATTGGTTAGAACAACACAAGGTAGTTTTAAACTGTTTTGATAAAACCTTTACATGCGTAAATAATAATGAACAGCCAGTAACAGTTAAAGGTATTCCTAGGAAAACTGTAATTAGGAAGATTTCTGCCTTACAACTTAAAAGAGCAGTCAGGAAAGGGTGCAAAGCCTATGCTGTAACTATTACAGATGAGGCAAGTAAATCTGAAGAAGATAAGTTAAAAATAGAATATATTCCTGTGTTAAACGAATTTACTGATGTTTTTCCGGAGGAAATTCTAGGATTACCTCCCAGGAGGGAACTGGATTTCACTATTGAGCTGGTACCAGGTGCTGTACCTAGCTCGAAGGCTCCGTATCATATGAATATTTTAGAACTTAATGAATTAAAATCACAGTTAAAAGAATTAATAGATAAGAAGTACATTCGACCTAGTGTGTCCCCTTGGGGAGCACAAGTCATCTTTGTCAAAAAGAAAGACGGAACTATGCGACTATGCATAGATTATTGTCAACTAAATAAGATGACAATTAAAAACAGATATTCGTTGCCC
>LPNX011231375.1:440368-521516 GCA_001517045.1 Pseudotsuga menziesii | reverse complement strand
TGATTTCTTTAAGGATGAAATTCAGTACTTAGGTCACGTAGTGACTAAGGAAGGGATTTCAGTGGATCCTGAAAAGATTCGGGCAATCGAAGATTGGCCAGTTCCAAAAGACCTAACAGATGTTAGGTCCTTCATGGGAATTACCGGTTACTACCGGAGATTCATTGAAGGCTTTTCAAAGATAGCTAATCCAATCACTTCCTTGCAAAAGGAAGGCAAGAAATTTGATTGGAACTTAAAATGTGAAGAAAGTTTTAAGAAATTAAAAACCTTGTTAACAACTGCGCCTATTCTAAGAATAGCAGATCCTAATAAGGATTTTGTGGTTTGCACCGATGCTTGTAATGATGGTTTAGGCGATGTGCTGACTCAAGACGGGCATGTCATTGCCTATGAGTCTAGGAAGTTAAAGATCCATGAAAATAATTATGCCACTTACGACTTAGAACTTGCTGCTGTTATACATGCTTTAAAAATGTGGCGACACCACTTAATAGGCAGAAAGTTTATTTTAATGACTGATAATAAAGGTCTGAAATACCTTTTAGATCAGCCCAACTTAAATGCAAGGAAAGCAAGGTGGTTAGCCTTCTTAATTGAATACGACTTTGAAATTCAACATATAAAAGGGAAAGAAAATAAGGTAGCTGATGCTTTAAGCATAAATGCAAAGCTGAATTTTACAGCAGCAATCAGTACTTATATTTCTTATTTAAATGAACAGCTGACAGAAGGGATAAAACAGGATGAAATTTATAAAGAATTATAAGTTACAGCTAAATAAGAACCTACAGAAAGTCTAATAAAAGGTTACAGCCTAAACAAAGATGGATTTTTATTGTTTAAGGACAGACTGTATGTGCCTAATGTGCCTAAGGTTAAATTGCTGATTCTGGATGAAGTTCATAAAACACCTTACTCAGGACATCCAGGCTACCAGAAGACTGTCACCATGTTAAGAAAAGAATATTTCTGGCCTAATATGAAATCTGAAGTAGCTGAATACATAGCTAGATGTTTGGATTGTCAACAAGTGAAAACTGAACACCAACATCCAGCTGGCTTACTACAACCATTGCCTATTCCTAGTTGGAAATGGGAAGTAATTAGCTTGGATTTCATTACTGGATTACCCAGAAATCAGAATCAGAACGATTCAATTATGGTGGTGGTGGACAAGTTAAGTAAAGCAGCACACTTCATTCCTGTCAAGACCACTTACAAGGCTGCCAATATAGCTGATATATTTCTAAAGCATATTTTTAGGTTACATGGAGTACCTAAGATTATTATTTCAGACAGGGATCCCAAATTCACAGGGAATTTCTGGAAATCCTTGTTTAAGGGATTAAACACAACACTGAATTTCAGCACCTCTTTCCATCCTCAGACAGACGGACAGACAGAAAGAGTGAATCAGGTGCTGGAAGATCTGTTAAGAATGTATGTTAAGGATCAGCCAGGTAAGTGGGAGGATTACTTACATTTAGCAGAATTTGCTTACAATAATAACTATCAATCCTCAGCTAAGTTCAGCCCGTTTGAAATTTTGTATGGGCGTAAATGCAATACTCCTATCTCCTGGAATAATCCAGTAGATAGATTGGTGTTAGGACCTGAATTATTGAAGGAAATGGAACAGATTGTAAAACAAGTGCAGGAAAATTTGAAAATAGCTCAGGATCAACAAAAGAGCCAAGCAGATTTGAAAAGAACTCCCAAAGAGTTCCAGGTGGGTGAGCACATGTTCATAAAGGTAAGACCAAAGAAAAGCTCCCTAAGACTGGGGATTTGTGCAAAAATAGCACCACATTACTGTGGTCCATTTGAAATTCTATCCAGAATTGATCAAGTTGCATATCAGTTAGCGTTACCACCTAATTTGAAAGTGCATAATGTTTTTCATATTTCTATTCTGAAAAGGTATGTTCATGATGCTACTCATGTAATTGATTGGAATGTTGTACAGGTGGAACCAGAAGGAGAAGTTTTGGTGGAACCGGACTGTATCCTCGGGAGGACGGAAATTACTCTGCGGAACCGCATAATTGGACAGCTGAAGGTGCAATGGAAGCACCTTAGTCCTGAAGAAGCTACCTAGGAACAGGAAAGTAAGATGCGGGAAGCATACCCGAATCTGTTCCAGGAGGTTGCAGAGGATGAAGAATAAGTAACATCGAGGACAATGTTGCATTTTAAGGGGGTGTGTATGTCACATACCCCAATTTTGTAAAATAATGTTAATTGTTTTAATTATATTCCTAAGACATTATGTTAAGTTTAATGCTAAGTAGGAACTGATGACTCAGCAGAGTCAACAGAAATGGAATGTAATTCAGAATATTTTATTATTAATAAATAAATTGTGGAGACAACAACATGGGAGAGTTGTTAAAAAGAGGTTACTGGTCAAACTGATGGATGGAACTAGGTGGAGGGAAAAAGACAAGTGGCAGCATCCTCAAACACTTCCTAAGTTGCAGGTGGCAACTTCCCTATATTTGGGGTCATGATCCCCCAAGAAAGTGGGATCAGAGCAGATGGCTCATTAAATGACAACTAACCCAAAAGACCTAGGCAATATTTTAAAAATACTCAATGAAGAGAGCTAAGGCTGCTCAGATATTTTTTCCAGAGAGAATTCATTCAGGTGAATGTTATTCAGGAAATTCATTGAGGAAAGAGGGAAAAATAGTAAGGAATTTGTTTTGAGAGGAATGCTGTAGTAACTTGATTATTACAGCTTGTTAGCTGGGAGAGCTTACTGTTAAGTTCTGGAGAATTACTGAGTGTGAAGACCGGTATCTGACTTTTTGCTACACCTAGTTCCAGCCAGGGAGACCAGAGAAAGATCGGGGGTCCTGAGAAGTCGTTGTTTGAGCGCTCTCCAGGAATTGGTAGGGAGGAACGGCCTCCCATTGCTGTTGTTGTCCACAGTTTCAACAGGTTATGTCACTTAACTATTTCTGTTTTAATAAATGTGAATGGATGAATGTTATGCTTATATTATATGACAGAAGATTTATCTATTTAGTAATATAAATGTTTAGTTTTTCAGTAATTGAATCTGTGGATGAAGAATAAAGACCCACTGTGTTTTTCCATGTCTAGGTTCACCAGACCGTACTCCAGCGCAGGGGTAGAATTATAGAAGGATGTTATGATGATAATATAGAATAGAATGATAGTAAACTTATAAAGTAGTATTTTTCTGTACAGTTCTTGTTATTTAGTTATTTTCAGTAACCTAAAGTGCTTCATAGATTTACAGTTTATTTTCTTTCAATCCTAATGACTGTTTCATCTAAAAATTAAATGGAAAGACAGAATACCTATATTTCGAATTCATTCTACAGGTATTTTAGTTCTTAATAGGATTCTCTTACAAAAGAATAAATATAAAGGCACATAGGTTATTCACTTAAATTCTGTTTTCTCAAGTTATTTATATAACAAAATATATAACTGTAGCTTATAATCCTTAAAATATTAACAGGAGAAAATACTAACTATGCAGTAATCAGATTAGTTCTATTATAAATAAATTATATATTGTTAACTGGTTAAGTAAAATAAGATATCATAGAACATAGGAAATGTATGAACACAGTAGTTAAATAATAGTTTATGTTATGTTTATAACTAAATAAGAATACAGTTATTAAATATAATATGTATAATACAGCTTTATTATACATTTAATTAAACAATGTATTAGATTATAATTTAAAACAATAACTAGAATTGAACTTATACAAAAAGGTTGTTCATACAGATACCTTAATTACTGTAAGTAAACACAAATTTATTATATGATTCAGGATAATAATTATATAATAACAATTCCAACACTCTCAATTAAAATAACTGAGTATCCATGAATACAAGAACAATAATATTATGTTTATTATATGTACTGTATAGACAAAGTATGCAAGTTAAAATGCTAAGAACAAATAGTAACATGGGTGATAAATTCTTTTTTTTAGTAGTACAAGGTAAATCCCATTTTGGTACTTATAAAGGAAGTAACCATTAGTTACTTAAGTACTCCTCCGAAAGAATATTTTAAACAAATAGAGTTACAGTGAGCTCGACTTACCGAGCTAATTCATTTATTATATCAAAATACATAAGTATATCTTTAACAGAACAATTTTCAAGTGCATGTAAATATTTCTTTACGGCCGAGCCCAAATATCATCAACATAATACCAGTAAATAAGAAATTAAATATAGTTCAGTATGGTACTATAAGCACAATTAACCAAAAAGTACTGTTAAATAACTTAGGTTCAAGTTAAGGTTTTAACCCTGTAAGTGCAAAAAAGAAACTAACAGATTTATAAAGTCGAGGGTTTCAAACCCCTTGTTTTCCAAGAGTATTTCATTAACTTAACACCTTACACAATCAATCCAAGCAAAAAGTATGAAAGACTTCTTAAGCTATGGCTTATCCAAACAGAGCTAAATTATAGTTACGGCCTGAGCTAGAGCCTCCTTACGCGGCTCAAAGGCCTCATTAACTACAAAGAAAACAACAAAAAGAAAGTAACAAGCAAGCTGAAACCCCAAGGGTGACAAACTTTACAACGTAATCATTTTGTTCCAGGAGGACAAAGCAAATAGTAACGGCCATGGTTAAAAACCAGGCTTACCGTAAACCCTGAACCGTTGTTGTATTTCCGCACAGCCAAATGAAGGAAGGGGTCGACCTGTAACATAAAATATCCATTTAAAAACTGTTAGAAGCAACTCTATGTATACTAAAAACAAATTAATGGATAAAATTAAGAACTGACAGTCCTCTTACCAGAAATTTTGAGTAAGCGTGGCCACCAACTAACTGCGAAGCACCCACGAAACCTTCTGCAGAAAAGGAGGAAGGATTAACTACGCAGCACACATCCAACACACTCTCAAGGAATACTTCAACACTCATGAAGGAGGAAGAAGTTGCAGCCAAGGGTTTGGACAAGGCAACGGCGAGGGAGAATAACCCTAAGAATGCTCAACAGTCTTCGTAAAAACCCAATCAATGTCACCATAACATAGGCAGTGGACGAATCTTCAAGGAAGAACAACGATGGGGAAGCTGTCACACAGCAAATAGCGACAGTGCCATGAGGAGAAATCGCAGCAGAGCAGAAGCTGCTCGAAGGCAAGGGAAGAATGACGGAGCTAGGGTTAAACTGCGGCTTTTTAACATTCAAATGCATGGACTAGGTTGTGCCATGTTATCACGTAGATTTTTCATGCAGTTCGGGTCACTTTTGTATAGTCCAGGATTCCACAAATGATTTCCAATCATTTTGTTGTTTATCCATAGTTCACTCATATCATTTTACACGTAGCATGAACCTACATTATAATGTCATCACAAAATCTTGGTTAGTAATCATCAAGGGTATGGAAATTGATACGACCCTTACGATTATGTTCTTAAATTATTGTATAATTTAATCATTACCTTGTATTATAACTTATACCCTTGCATATTTCCTCTCCATAGTATGATGCTATCATCAAACAATTATATTCATGAGAACGACAAGGTTCTTAAAGAGTATCACTTAAGAGACAAGGATAATAGTATTCTCTTAATAGATAAGCAACCAAAGTAGATTTATACTTAACCAAGTTTATATTGTTCATGCAAAGGAGTTAAAGAAGCCATCATGGTAAAAGAGGATAGAAGGTAAACTTAGAGATAATCCATAGACTTGTTAAGTATAAAAACTTATACTATGACTTAGTTTATTATAGATTTGGCTTGCTAAGTATAAAGATATATACTATGACTTAGTTTATTATAATTTTGGCTATTGTTCTTTAATGCCAATCTATTAATAGTTTAAAACTAGAATATTACTAAGTCATGAAAAAGAGTATCTTTAATTACATACTCTAACCATGATAAGTAATTCAATATTATAGTAGTTACTTACTTTAAATGATATAGTATGGAACTAGCAGGTTTGTATGAAAAGCTGCTAGATCTCTAAATATGTAAAGGTTCTATTGAGATTTAAATAATATTACGACTATAAATAAGATGATTATTCTCCAAACAATTTTAGTATAGAGAATTTAAACCTCTAATACTAGCTTCTTTTATTTGACTGCAGTATGCATTGAGATTGTAATTACCTTAAAACTGGGAGGATGACAGTAAGAATGGATTCATAAGTTCCTTAACACTGTGTAGTATACTTTTTCAGTCATGACTTAGTTAGTGAAATAGATAACTAAAAATAGATCTTGATCTTACTTTTCTACCTGTAAGGAATTAATTAAAGTATTAGATCATACTTTTGATAACCATGTTAGATGTGAAACATTTCTTTAATATTTTGAGGATTATGACATACTGTGACTAGAAAGGAAACAGTTGCAACCATCACTGTTGAACTAAATTCTATCCCTCAAGAAGTGAAAGATTGGAAACAGTGAAGTAATTATACCTTGTATACTGGAATTTTGTTTAAGTATCTATTTCTTACTGAGTTCACTGTTTACGACAATTCTTTAATCAAATGCTTTAAAAACTTTTTAAGCAGTGCCCAAAGCTTCTTACCTATAGTCTGTAAAAACAAGAAGAACTCTCTGCATTAGATCGGAAGCTAAGTAAGCCCAGTTTTTACATGACAGTCTCTTTTGTATAGTCGCAAAAAGAACAAAATCAGTAAAATGAAAAGAATTGTTCTACTGTCAAACATAACCAACAATTAATAAATTTTGATAACAGATAACTAATCAAACAATTAGTGACTGCATTTATTGAAATTACATGTATTTTCAAATTTTAAAATTTTCTTGAAATTTTGGGTTCTGACAAGCAGAGTATGAGGCTTTGCTACTGGGATTGAATGCCATGAAAGATTTGGGGGAAAAAAGGGTGAATGTCCCAGGAGATTCAAAACTTGTGGTGAACCAAGTAAATGATAGCTACCAAACCAAGTATGTCAGGATGAGGGATTACAGAAATGAAGTGTGGGACATGTTTGGAAATTATTTCATAGAACACACAATCAGAGTAATCCCCATAATTGAGAACTTAGTGGCTGATTCCTTAGTTGGGGTTGCTGGTAAGTTCAAAATCCCTATTGTTGGTCAGAGAAAACACAAGGTTGATATTGTGAACATGCCCTCTATACTAGACAATTCCAAATACTGGCAAGTATTTTAAGACGACATGCAGATAAAGAGATTTTTGGAATTATCTGGTGAGTTTGTGAATACCCAAATAGACAATGAATATAATGATGCTAAAAATCTCCTAAATGCTGAAGAGATTGAAGAAGACAATGATGTAAATAAAAAATTACAGAATTCACTCGGGGGGCAATACATAGTTCAATTGAAGAGTAACCATATCCCCAAAGGCTTAACCCCCCCATAGAAATTGTTTGATCAGAATGACGTGGCTAGAGACACAAAGATGAATCCTGTTGATGATGCAGTGGAAGAAAAGAACATAGGAATGAAGGAAAATTACAGAATCGTCAAACTATCAAAGGAGTTGCATGCCAAAGAAAAAGAAGAGTATATCAGTCTGATGAAAAAATACATAGACGTCTTTGTGTGGATCTATGAAGACCTGAAGGAGTATGACACATCAATCATACAACACACAATTCCGATAAAACCAGGTGAAAGACCATTCAAGCAGAAATTAAGAAGAATCAATACCCTGTTATTGCCTATAATTGAGAAGGAGAATAGAAAGTTGTTTAACTCTAAGATCATAGTCACTCTAAGGTTTTATAAGTGGGTAGAAAATATGGTACCGGTCAGAAACAAAAATGGTGAAATCAAACTGTGTATAGACTTCAGGAACCTCAATAAAGTCTCTATGAAGGATAATTGTCATTTTCCTAAGATGGAGCATATTCTATAGAAGGTAGTAGGGTCTAAGAGGATCTCAACCATGGATGGGTTCTCTGGATATAACCAAGTCAAAGTATTGCCAAAAGACCAAGAAAATACTGCATTCACTACCCCATGGGGTACCTTCATGTATGAAAAAATGCCTTTTCGGTTAATGAATGTAGGGGACACTTTCCAGCGTGTTATGGACATAGAATTTGTAGAGGAGAAAGAAAAGTTCATGGTGTTCTACATGGATGATATCACAGTTTATTCAAGGTCTAATAGAGAGCATCTCAAACACTTGGAAAAATTTTTCCTGAAATGAAAAAGGTATGGAATATCACTGAACCCTAGAAATTCAAACTTTGCATTGGAGGAGGGAAAGCTACTAGGACACATCATTTCTAAGGATGGCATAAAGATTGACCCAGCGAGGATAAGTGCAATTATGAAGGTTGAAGAACCCAACAACAAAAATTAAGTACAATTCTTCATCAGGCAGGTAAATTTTCTGAGAATATTCATTCCTAACTTTGCTGAGATTTTGATTAACATCACTAACATGTTAAAGAAGGACCATGCGATCAAATGGACCATAGAGGCCACGGGTTATTTCATAGACATCAAGCTAACTATCACAGAGGAACCTGTTCTAGTAATCCCAAAATTTACCAAAGAGTTTCTGATTTTTTTCTTATGCTTCTGACCACACCATCGATGGAGTACTGTTATAGAATAGCAGTCAAGGTGTTGAGTAGCCTATATATTTTTTTAGTAAAGTGCTGAAGAATGGGGAATTGAATTATGATATCATGGAGAAGAAGGCATATGCTTTAGTCAAGTATTTAAAGGATTTCAGGGTTTACATTCTTTAGTCACACATCATTGCATATGTTCCTAGAAATGTGGTGAAAAGAATCCTTACATAGCTAGATCCAGAAGGAAAAAGAGCCAAGTGGATAGCAGTGCTACTAGAATATGACATAGAGATCAATCCCACTAAGTTGATCAAAAGACAGGGGCTTGCAAAGATAATGACCAACTCAAATTGTGAATCCTTACAGATGAATTTCTTAACTCGTCATTCAAATCAGCTTAATGCAAACATATAGGTAATGCTTGATTTCTATGTATCCCCTTGGTATTCTGATGTTGTATATGTATTACAGAATTTGCAGGCTCCCGCAAGATTGAGCAAGACAAGAGATATATTAGTAAAGTTAAATTTTTCCAAGTTCTTTATTTTGAACGGATACCTTTATTGGAAAGACCCTGGTGGTGTGTTACTCAACTACCTTTTGGAAAATGAAGCTAAATAAACAATGATATAATTCCACAAGGGAGACTGTGGTGGACATCACTTGTGGAATTTGACCACTAACAAGGTTTTGAGTGATGGTTTTTACTAGACTTCAATGTTCTCATATGCCTACAAAAAAACTACTACCTGTCACCTGTGCCAAATATTTGATGGCAAAATAAAAAGTGGTCTCTCTCCGCCTCAATCCCATATTAGTAGAAGCAACCTTTCAGCAGTGGGGATTGGACTTTATTTGAGAAATAAATCCTAAATACTAAGGGAAACACAGATGTATCTTGACATCTATTGACTATTTCACTGAGTGGATTGAGGAAATTCCTATAAGAAGGGTCATAGATGCAATGATATTGAGTTTCCTTGAGGAGAATATCTTATCCAGGTTTGGTTGTCCTATAAGAATTGTAACAGATAATTATCCTACCTTCAAGTCCAAGAAAATGATAAGTTTCTATCATAAGTATCACATTAAGCTAAATCATTCTACTACATATTACCCACAGGGTAATGGGTTGGATGAATCTTCCAACAAAATCCTAGTAAGATACATTAAGAATCTCATGGAAGACAAAAAAAGAGCCTAGCATACAAAGCCGAGATATGCTTTGTGGGATGATAAAATCAAGACTAAAGGGGCCATTGGAATGTCACCATGATAAATTGTGTATGGATTTGAGGTGGTTTTTCTGGTATCCTTGGGTGTGCTAGTCATGAAACTATTACAAGAACAACAGGATGAACCCAACTACATGCAAAGAAGGATTAACCAGATTATAGAGTTGAACGAGGTAAGAGACAAAGCATATGATCAAGTGTAGTTGTATCAGGAAAGAATTAAGAAAACCTTTGACAGAAGGGTAAAGGAAGAAAGGTCCGAGCTTGAGGATTTGGTATTGAAGTGGGATGCTCCCAGAGAAGAAAATCATGGAAATGTGACCACATGTGGGTAGGCCCCTACATCATTGCAACATACAGAGGAGACAATGCCTTCATTTTACGTCATCAATATGGATCTTAGCTAGCAGGTGACCCAGTGAATGGGATATATATTAAGCATTATTTGTCTTGAGACGGAGGTAATTTATGTATCATAGTGTATATATGTTTCTTCCTTTATATTTTCTAACAGTACAGATCGTGAAGCCAGAATATTTGAAGCCCAAAGAGAAGGCCCTAAGATATGAAGGGTTAGCCATGTTTCCAGTTTTATTTGATTTTCACTTACATGTGAAAATATAAAAAAAAAAGTTTGAATTCTATACCTCTTGGAGCCACCCAATGGATTTGACACATGGTCTATGGGGTTCTTTGCTACCTCACAGGGAGGACAGCATCCCAAGTTTGATCCAGCTGTTAGCACCATTTGTGGCATAATTATTTAGTGAAAGGTTTGGCCATCAAAAAAAGCAATATGGTTCTAAATTTTATATCATCAAACCTTTAAGATTGTTGATAGATTTCTACAGGTGTTGGAGGAGGGATTTCCAGAGTAAGAATGAAAAAATACATAGGAAATTTTGATCTCTGACTTTGAAAATGCTTATGAATGGAGGAACCCACCCTTAGTTGAAAAATAACATGAGATTCGATGGCTAAAGAGTGTTTCCGCCCTAGATAGATGACTACAGATGAAGCAAAGTCGAAGTCTGGAAAGGATAAAGTTTTGGTCATTAAAAATACAGTCCCGATTTCCAATTTTCGCTATATGGGATCGAAAAGAGGAAAGTCTAAGAATTTGGGCATGAAAAGTTAAAATCCCGATTTCCGATTTCCACTATTTGGGGTTGGAGAGTTGGAATTGGAAAACTTAGGTTTTTGTTTACGAAAATTGTAAAGTCTGATTTCTGATTTCTGACTAAATCTACGGTCAAAAATTCTTCTGCACAGATCAACAATATGGAAAGAACCAGCAAGGTAGAAATCGGAATGCAAAAAATCCAAATATTTGGAACGTAAAAGTTGAAATTCTGATTTCCTCTTTCCACCAAATCCAACGGCTCAGATTGTTTCCACTCATATCTATGGTGCAGAAACAAAGGGACGGAAGGGATGGTATAGAGGTGAGAAAATATAGAATTGAACCTTAGAAATTCCATCAACCTGATTTCTTCATCCTGCATACCATCGATCAATGGTGCAGAATGAATCTCAGTATGAGATCTATGGCCCAAAATGTTTTCCGCTAGTAAATTTCGGAGATGGAGAAAAATGCTACAGGCCATGGTGGAATTCCTCCGAAGGGTTGTTTTCAGCATCCCTGCTGTCAAAAATACTCAAGTGATTCATCATACGTGCTCTTGTGTGTGGTTTTTGTTTGATTTCATGATCATGGCGGATCTTCCAAATCATTGTTTGATATGAATTTTCATCATTATACTGAAACTATTTTCGACCATATTTCGAGGTTGGTCTCGAGGGTCTAGGAAGCTATAAATATGCCCTCTATAGAGGGAAGAAGGGTTGGAACCCATGATAACTTTTTGTTATGTTTTATTGAGATATTTTTTTAATAAATTTGTAGATTTGAATGCTTATTGGGGTTGCAAACATTCTTGTGTGATTCGTATCTTTCAGTCTGTTATTTATTTTCCTCTGTGCTTGTATTCTAGTTAATCATGTCATTTTTTTTCTTCATTCCTGGAATAAGTGTATAATATCTTAGAATTCATCTTGTATTCTCTAACTATTGTTTCTTGGTATTCACCAAAGCCTTTCCCTACAAAAGTGATGAAGAATTCATCTTGTAGATGCTATGCATTGGTGGAATGTTTCTTATTCTCTCTTTTTCACCAAAAAAACAACTATCTAACTATAACTGAGTGCTATCTTGCCTCTATGTATCTTCACTTGCAAACCGTTCTATAATTCATTTGTAATTTGTGACTCCATATCCCAATTGTGCTCGCCATGTTTCAACCATGAACTTGATTTTAAATTTGTTTATCTTTTAAATCTGGTCCTAATATAAATATGTGAGAGATCCCTCTTTGGAAAGGTGGAATCCATATCTCCTTTCCTAAAGTGGTTCTATTGTTACCTTGGAGTTTACCCTCTGCAACCTAGGGTGTAATTCTGAGTGATAATATTGGGAATTAATTGACAGATAATTTCACCAACATTCTGGCGTCGTTGTCATGGAGGTGCTAAAGGGATTAGAGCATATTTACTTTCACAAGTTTTATTTTTTATGTGTGATTTAGTTACAAGGACAACATGGGGGAGGATATAAAATGGTAAGATGAGTGGTAAGAAATTGCGCATCCACTTTGTTGGGGTTTCTCCAAAACCTTGTTGTTTCCTTTCTTGTGCAAATTGTGTTTCCTTTTTGCAAGTTTGTGATAGAATAAATTTCTTTATGCAAGTGTGTTTTCTTTTATGCAAGTGTAGTGTTTTTTTCAATTCAACAATTAATTTATATTCTCTTTTAGTTTTCTTAAAATTTCTTTGAGTTTGTAGCTATTTTTCATTTCATTTTTCATATTAAAAAAAATGGGTGTTGTAAGGGCCCCATGCACTAATCCATGTGTGAGACAGGACCTTTTAACCAACAAGATGGATTCAAAGATGATCATGGGTTTGAAATAAATCTCTCATATCCTAACAATAGCTAGGATCTCACTCTCAGCCTCTCAGAAAGAACAAATACTGATGGCATCCAAGAACCTATATGCCTCTTTGAAATAATAGAAAAGAAGTTCCATGAACACCAGCAAGATGAGACCAAAGAACCATGGATCACATCTGATGGAGAGAAATCCTTAGAACTTACGATTGAGGAGTTCTTGAAATGTCCTTTTAAAGATCCTTTATGCACTCAAGAGACCAATCATCCAAAAGAAGGAAATATGCATGGCATGGTAGAAGAAGACATTCAAAATGAAGAGGAGGACAAAGGGAATCATGACTATATTGAGCAATGGTTCCAAACCACCATCACATCAAAGCATTGCTATCGTCTTTAACAACTATTGGTATCATATCATTCACAATTTCTGGTCTTTCATGCTTTTGTGTGCACTAAAGTTTATATTTTAAATATAAGCATGAATGTGTTTTCATGGCTATTACACACATGGTTGCACTGAAAATACTCCTACACTTGAAGGATATTCTCTTTTGTGAAAATTAGAGTAGGATGGTGTAAGTAAATAAAATAGTGAAGATAAAAATAAGCTTTGCTGTGAAAACCATCTTTTCTGACGCAACTTGGTGGAAACTTTGCTTGAAAACCAGGAAATTGATGGGAAAAGTTCCCAATAAAGTCTGTTGTTGTCAATATGTATTATAGTTGTCATTGATGTCAAAGTAGTGCATTAATGACAAAGGATAAGCAAAGGACATGATGGCAGAGTGAACTGAGTGAAAGATAAAAGAAAGAAAAAAGGTGAACTTAGTATAAGTCAAAGGAAAGACAAAGGTAGTGATGACATGGTATGAATGATGAAATGACAGATGTGATGACATGGCATGAATGACGAAATGGAATATATGATGGATTGACATGGCATAGTTGAGGACGTGGCATGGAATATATGATGATATGGCATATGATGGTGTCCTAATGATAATGTCATAAAAGTTCATTAATGACAAATGCAATGGATGAAATGGACATGGATGATAAGACAGCATGAATGACTGATCTAAAGACTTCCAAGACAGTATGTGTAAACAATGGTTAATGAAACATAGAACAGAGCTCTAGTGGAAGTGGATATGCAATATGAATGACAAAGTTGGTTAGACAAATGAAGAGTGGAAGTATAAATGAGTGAAATGAATAGGAGATAGAATATATGTAATAATCAAAGAACAGAGAAACAATATCTACGAGAGTGTTTATAAATTCTTTATAACCAGCATGATGAAACTCTCTGTTTGTATAAATCTTCAAAACTAATAGAAACATTCGCAGAGGATTTCTACAAAGAAATCATGCAGATCCACAAAGTCATGGTGAGATCCACATTCGATCGAAAAAATCGACTGTCAAGAAGCATCCCGCATGAGATTTGACGATTAAGGACCAGTTCCACAAAGGATAGGTGGAAAAGGTGAAGTTCTGAAAAAGAGAATAGATCAACAGTCAAGATCTATCCTGCATTAGATCGATGGTGCAAAAAAAGCGTTGCAGGAAAGCCATTACGAAAACAGAAAAGTGGACAGGAGTAAGTTCCACAAAAGATCAATATCGAATGACCGAGAATAGATCCGCAAGGAGATTGAAGACGGAGAATGATTTTCACACAAAGAAAAGAGGAAGGTGCAGAATCATGAAAAGACTGTAAGAAATGTCAGATTTCCTCATTCCACATCCCATGATTCTGGAGATCGATGGTCAAAAATACATTCGCGGAAGATCGATGGTGCGAAAAGGTGAGTGCGGAAAATGGAATATGGAGAAGTGTAAAAGAAACATTTGAGATTTTGAGAACCCACACTCTGCATCCTGCATTCCAGAATATCAACGATCATGAAGGATCTCGAAGGAGATCAACGATGCAGAACGATTGGGGAATAAAAATTAGTGCAAAAACGAAAATCTCGAAATCACATTATGGAAAAGTCACAAACCTGTGTCCCTCTATCTGCATCTTATCAAATATCAATGGCTACGAAGAAGACCGTAAGAGATCAATGGTGCAGAACGATTGAGGTGAAAATATAAGTGCAGAAATAAATTTTTAGATATGTCATTGTTTGGCAATTTGGATACCACATCCCATCTCAGATCTATGATCAAGAAACAGTCTGGGATAAAGATCAACGACTCAGGGTGATTTCAAAAATAGAGATAGCTGAAGAATGCGACTGAAATGTTAAACTGTAAATTGATTAACATAAGTTTAGGGAATGTCTATAGGGAGCCCGTAGAGGAGGAAAAAAATCCCATGGGAATCGTTTGATGAATCCTGATATTAGAGAAGAAGGGAGCTCATAGATCATATTTAATCAATAAGGTTTTAATTAATTATCTAATTAGAAATCGTTAATATCAGATTTGAAAGGGAATGTTTCCAAAATGAAGAGATGCATCTGCAAGATGTGTGAAGGTATTTACTAACATAATAATTGAAGGAAAGAACTGTCTATGTAATTGCAAATGACAGAGTCCAATAAGTTCATAGCAAACTGATAAAAATCAAAAAAGGATGGAAGGGTGGTACTAGGGAAGGCTACATTCCTGCAAGGAGGTCTTAGCCTCATTCCAGTAGTTGTTGGAGAATCAGGGTATTGGTGTATCCTTATCTGTAGGTCTAGACAGAAACCAGGGTGTGGGTGCATCCTTTAGTAGTGGCTGATGTGGTCTCCAGCAAGTGGGTTCTTGCAAATAACCATTGTATATTGTAAAAAAAAAGTTTTGTAGATAATAGAAATGAATTGGTGTTTTACCTTATTGGGTTCCATGATAAATCATTGTGTCCAATTTTTTTTTTACATTTTCTAAAATAAAAGAAATTGTGTAAATTTCAGTCACTAATTCACCCCCCCTCCAATTGACTAAACATGATCTGACAATTGGTGTCATAGTGGGATCCTTCACCAAAGTTTAACCACTTGAAGGAAGATCCTATTAAAACCACTATGGATTAGCAGATGATGATGTCAATAAGAGTCCCCATATTTGATGGTGAACACCATGTTTTCTAGAATATTATAATGAAAGAATATTTGATGTCCATTGGACTGGAAGTTTGGGCATTAGTTGAGGAAGGATATGATGTTCCAAATTCCACCCCCTAGAAGCAGGAGAAAGGAAGAAATTTTGGGAACATTCAAGGGCCTTAAATACATTACAAGATGGAATAAATCAGAAGGTTCTTACAAAATTACTGACCTGTAAAAGTGCAAAATAGCTCTGGGACAAATTGGAAACCATATATGCAGGAGACTCCAAAGTAAATATGGAAAAACTTCAATCTCTCAAAGTACAATATGAAAGTCTAAAAATGAAGGATGAAGAAAATATTTCAAAGTACTTCGAAAGAATTGAGAATCTTGTTAATGCAATCAAATTTTTGGGAGTAGAAGTATCAGACTATGAGTTAGTTGAAAAGATACTAAGAACACTTCCTATGGAATATAATCCCAAAGTATCCACTCTTGAATATCGAGAGTAGCTAGAAGATCTTACCATGGATGAATTGTATGGAATCCTCACAGCCTAGGAATTAAGACTAAGTATTGATAATCTCCCAAAAGGAGAAGAATCTTTCAAAGTGATCAAGAAAAAAAATCAGAAGCAAAAACCTCATACCAACCATAATGAAGAATCTGATGAAGAATAAGCCAATTTTGTTAAAAAAACTTCAGAAAGGATCAGGGAAGTACAAAGGCAAGCTTCCCTTTAAATGTTTAAATTGTGGTAGAATTGGGCACTTTCAAGCCAAGTTTCCTTATCCGAAGGAAGAATATGAATATGAAAATGAAAAAAACAAACAATACAAGAAAGCGGGAAAGTTCCACTATAAGAAAAATTACAAAGGAAAAAGGAATTTCTACTCGAAAGAAGAAGACAACAGTTCGTCTGAGATTAGTGATGATGAAGTCCTTTTTCTAGGTATTGAAGAGTCTAATGAGATAGAAGAAATTGAGCATAAGGAAGAGTCAAACGATGAAGCAAAGATTAATATGGAATAAGAACTACTCATGGACTTGGATGGATTAAGAAGATACAAAAAAAAATAGACAACTGAGAGGTTTTTTAGTTAAACAACATGAAGAGCATGAATGGAAAGAAAAAGAGATGAAGAAAATCATTAGCAATATGAAACACCAAATTCAAGAAGCAAATAGGATAGAAGAAAGACTAGAAAAATATCTTAAATAAAAACAACTAATCTGTGAAAGAATGGAGGCGGAATTAGTTCACTTAAGAAAAGAGCTTGATGCAAATTTTATTCAAACTAGATATGAAAATAGTTCTAAAATTTTAGATGAGATTATAACCACACAAAGAGATCCAACTAACAAAAATGGAATAGGTTATTCTCAAGAAGAAAATCAAGTTAGCTCAAAATCTTATGCAGCTTCTCTTCTCAGTACATTC
Organism: Pseudotsuga menziesii; assembly: GCA_001517045.1. Classification (NCBI taxonomy): domain Eukaryota; kingdom Viridiplantae; phylum Streptophyta; class Pinopsida; order Pinales; family Pinaceae; genus Pseudotsuga; species Pseudotsuga menziesii. The sequence continues at coordinate 504,276 of LPNX011231375.1, read as the reverse complement.
AAGAAGTAAGATGAAGAAAAGACAAGGAATGCTCATGAATCCAGAAGATCATTTCCACCCATCAAGAAGGAATTCAAGATGACTCCAAATAATATCTATAAAAACAAGTATCCTCACATTTTACTTGGTTATTGTTTTTCTTTCTCTAACTTTGGACACAAAGATATGAATTATAGAGCATATGAAAGGAAAATTTTGAATGTTAAAAACTATAACCTCAAGGAAAATCAGATAGTTGGTCAAGTTAAGAGAATAAATTATAACTCATTTGCACCTATACAAGAAAGGAATTTAGAATGCTTTAATTGCCATAACTATGGACATAAAGTAAGCAATTGCAGATAAATAGAAGTCTTAAAAAGACCAAAGGACATTAGAGAGAAAAAGAAGTTGTGAAAAGAAAGAACATTAAAAGAGGAATGTATGGCTACCCTAAAAACACAAGATAAAGAAAATCTCTAGTGTGTTGACATTGATCATTCAAAATACATAACAGGAGATGATGACAAGTTTTTGAAAAACCAGAAGGAACCTCATGGAAAGAGTTGGAGAAGAAATGAAGTCTCCAAAGATATAGAAGAAACCAAGATTTCAAATATAAAAAAGGTTTCCCAAGATGATGAGGGTTTTAATAGTGTTGTAGATATGATTAACATTCATTATGATGGAAATAAATATGATGAACAAGGAATTAGTGATAGCGGTGGAAATGAAGAAGGATGTTTTTTTTCTTAAAAATCACACAAGCTAGAAGAGAACCCTGAAATAAAGCATTAGAGAGGATCATGTACTTAGGGGGAGAATGTTTGAATTTTTTTTTTGTCATTGATAACAATGTTAGTAATGGTTATATTGTCATCCTTGAAATCATAAAGAAGAATGAAGACCAGACCTACAAAGCAGTTTTGAAGAGCTTGTTGAAGCAGAGTTTTGGCAAAGGATGAAGGTATAATTGAATGCAGATTTGATATCATGACTTGATACAAATCTATAAAGAATGAAGAGAGATACCACAATTGGATTTGATCTCAACTTTGAAGAACGAATGTGCCTAGAAATAGGAGAATAAATGTGATAGGGGGAGTCTATGAAATCATCATCCAAGGTTCTTACTCAAAGAATCAATACAAGAAGGATGTTAATAAGGTTCTGCAATTAATGAATATCTAAATGCATAGGTTTAAGGAATTTTGGTAAGGGAAAAGGCAAGTTAACTTACATGTAGAATATACAATTAGATGGGTAGAGGCAGATAAATATACAATACTGAAAGATTCTATTGTTTCAACATATGAGGAGAAATAAATGATCAAATCTATGGAATTACTTGGATCCTACACATTTCAACGGTGTAGATCCAGGGAAGAATAGATCTACAGTGGAAAATAATTTCGTTAGTTAAAATTGCATAGAGAAAGTCAAAAGGGAGATATGCGGAATGAGGAAGGGACCGCATATTTCGATGGTCCAAATGAAAGCATGGTTTAGATAGACAACTGTGAGCCATTTCGCTTGGAAAAATAGCACGGAGAATGGGCTCGATATTTGATGAAATCCTTCCTATGATATTTGAGGTCAATTGACAATCTATATCAAACGGTCCTTCATTCATTTCGCTGATGAACTAGCAAGTAAGTTAATTGCTAGATATGGGAGCAAAATATGTATAAAATCCATTTCACTGAAGGTTTGAAGTCCACTTGTCATCAAAGCGCTTCTTGTGGGACCATTGGCTGAGTGAGGTTAATTTAGCGGTTCTACCAAATTTAGAACCTCACTAAATCTAGTGATAGTAAAGGTGTCAAAAGCCCAAATTTTCACAAAAATTTAAAAAAAAATTATGTAACATAAACTGTCTATAGTCGCAGTTCGATAACTATTAGCGGCTAACGGAAAAATGAAACAGTTAACAAAGGTAACCATTAACTTAAACACATATAAATTAATATTGTTTTAATTTTGATATGTGATGTAAATAACCTGCATTCAGTTGTTTCTAGCTGTACTAATGATTTGATTTTGTCAAGTAGGTGAGAAGTTACTTTGTAACTGGGGCTTACTTAGCGATTGCTAACTTGCCTGGATTTCTGGATCTTACAGGCTTGACAGGTAAATTTTGAACCAGTAAGCATTTATTAAGGCATTAATCCAGATATACTTCTTTTAGCATAAAAAATATACTGCTAGAGTAAAAGTTTGCTTAATAGAATTCAAGGGTACTTACGAGCTAAAGTAAATTTCCTTTACTTGTTTTACAACTATGACAGTATTTTAAATTCATGTTGTAAAGACTAAAAACCTTACCATACTCAATGTTTTTCATTAGTATGACTTTTATTTCGGATAGTTCTTATCTCTAGATATTAGCCAAGTTACTTATAGAGCTCGTGATTTTGTGTAACTTTTCCTTAACTAACATAAGAGTTTACTACTGTTGTTATTTCTAAACTTTAAAACACTACTTAAGTATGGAAATAGACCTAAGACCTTTTAAGAAACAAGCTTACAGAGAACTCTTAGCTTTACCTTTAATTCATCTTCAGTAGAGGAAATTTATCAACTTATTAATGTAATAAGTCTATAAATGATCATTTGTACAAATGTCGTCAAGTTGTGATTTCTATTCTCCAAATCTCTTCACGACATAAGTAATGTGACGAAATTACAAAATAATAGTGATGCTATATGTATTCCTAGATAGTTTTACTATCTTCAACTTCCAAGTCTAATCTAACCTTGGTTTGTTTCATTAGAGCTTTGGTTCCTTATGGAGACCAAATGTCTATAAACCTCCAAGATGTTTATCTTACTCTCTGGTACTATAGACTAAACATATAAGTGTAAGAGATTATTTCAAAGTGTAAATACTTTTATATACACATTGATGATTTATAAACTAAATTCTTACGATTAATGTTTACCTAAGACTAGGTCTAACAACATAGTTCTTCATTGTAAAGTTTGAATCAATGATTATTATTAGAACTAGTAACTTATGATTAAGGGCATATACCATACTATGGATCTTTCCATAGTTATTATCTTACCAATGAAAGATTTCATTGTTTACATATAACAAGGTTAACAATGCAATAAAATGTTTTGGTTCATTACCAATGAAGAATCGAAGGTTCATAATATAAGGTTTATCGATACAATAAAACCTCGTTCTTAACATAGCTTGACTTCATAGCTCATCATTGAAATGATATGTATTGAATTTGTACATTATACTATCATTGTGGTCATTATTTAAATTATTAACACAATTTGGTTCCCGACAGTGCAGTGGAGACTATACAACTCGACCCCCTATGGACAGGATAAATTTATGGATACGTGGAACATCCACCACCATGCAATGCATGATTTAAAAGTCTCCAACGCAACCCTAACTCCTCATTCTTTTTCGAGGGTTTTGGTCTTTGCTCTGTCTAGTTTACTGCGACCATGAGGTCTCGCTTGTGCTCGTCTCCAGCTCCATTGTCTGTGTGTAGATGAGTGTTGCCACTCTATTGTAAGGGTTGCGAAGTTCACAGCTCACATTTGGTGTTTTTCTTCCTGCATACAATACACTGTCGTGAGGGTAGTGAATCTCTGTCAGTATTTTTTAGTGTTGTTTCCTTTCATGGCCATTGCCAAAGCTTACTCCTGCTCGTGGTGTAGAATGTACTGTGAGCCCCGTCGCCTTTGTTACTGGTGAGCATGAGGGTTGTGCTGCTCATGTTGTGGAATCAATTCCTCCTCAACTCCCGAATATTTCACCTTCAGGTAAAGAGTTTATTTTATATTTGTTATAAATTTCCAGCTACAGTTTTATTTATACATTAGTCGATTTCTAACTAAAACCATCGGGTTGCTTGCAGGTTGTAGTTCGCCCTTACACTTGGAAGAACCCTCTCCATGTTTGGATTTACAGCAAGACCTACGGGTAAGCCTCGGTTACAATGTGGCAACTCCCTACTTGTACAAATTAGGGAAAAAGGGTTTTAGTTGGAGAATAAATACGGCCTTGGTTTCTTTGGTTTTTAAAATGTTTAGCTCAGTTGTTGTTCAGTATTTTTGGTTATTAAACCCTTGCTTGTAGCAGGGTTGCTCTGGCCTTGATGTCATGACTTGTATTTCACTTTTCTCGACTATTTGACAGGTTTACAGCCTTATGGCTCAGTAATGACATACTATGTTCTTATTATGTGGAGATTCTCCTATCTTCTTGGTTTAATGGTTCTCTGTTTCAAATACTATAATAAAATATACATTGTCCCATAAATGTTATTACAATAATGAAGTTTTATAATTGTTTGTTGGTTTTTTCCTTCAAACCCCCGCCACGATGCTGGGTGTAACCGGCTAGAGCTGGGTAAAATAAACTTGTTATGTCTTAAGCCTATCGGCCTGACAGAGTAATATAATTGGTTTTAAAAGGATTTTAAAAATAAATCGAGCTCTATATCGTTTATACATCAGTTATATAACCTGGAAAATTATGACTCTATGTAATTTGAGTCTTCCTTTCCTCGACTGTTAACAATGATAACTATTTGTTTTAATATTTTTCTTGTAAATAAATTAAGATAATGTGAATACTGTAAGTTCAGTCGTAAGGTAAATTTTTATATGTCTAAGCTTTTCAATTAGGATATAATATTAGGGTTTACTGTAAAAGGACCCTTAGATAAATATATTCTTAAAATTTATCAATTGTGTTGGTTTCTGTTTACCTATTTTATGTTGTTACAATAGTATTAGTAATGTTTATCCTATTTAAATATTTCCTTTTCTTTAAATAAAAGAGTTTCTATAAATACTGTAAGTTCTTTCTATAAAATTGTACTCAGTCTAGTGCATACTTTAGTATTGTAGTTTTTAAATTTTAATTTATTTATTTTGTTTTAAAGAAATACTTTTATAAAAAGAATGGTAGAATTAGGGTTTGACCCTCGTGTTGAACCTAAACAGATTTAGAGCTTGTTGGAAAATAATTATTCTTGGAGTATGTAAATTCTTAGCTTCATTCTATTTATTGTTTACATTTAAATTTTCATTTGTTTACTGCTCTGTTAATCATGTAAAGGTTCAGGGTTATGTAATGTTTTAAACATTAACTCTGAACTCTGATTATTTCTTCCTTTAATAGTATTTATAACATAATCCTATTCTAGTATATGTAAAATAATAGTTTTAAGCTAAATGATATAAGGGTGGTTGAAACCTTGTTTAGATACTTACTATATCTCTTATAACTTTTATTGTAACAGTATATTTCTTTACTATAATTCTATTTTAGCACTAATGTTTCTTTTCTAACATAGATATGCTCATAAAAACAGTAAACATAACTATCTAGAATACTATTCTCTTTAATAATAAATTACACATAGTATTAATTACTCTGCTATCTACAAAATGCAGAACCATATCTATTATATTCAATCTCTTATCATTTTCTTTCATCTACCGTAAATATTCTATCTGTGTTGGAGTACAGCCTGGTTTTCCAGGTGTGGAAAAACACAGACTAGAAATTATTTTCCATTCTAACACATTACTTTTCAAATTCATTTCTTAAATAAATTTAAAAGACTACTAATTTCTAACATTTACAAACTGAATATTTAACATTCATATAACAGTCAGGCTCAAATTTATCTATCTAACACAGTAAAACAAAATAATGTAGAACCTATTTAGGATAGATGACAACAGCGTTAGGAGGTCGTTCCTCCCTACCAATCTCCTGGAGAGCGCTCAAACAACGCTTCCTCAGGACCCTCGAGCATGTTCCTGGTCTTCTTGGATGAGAATTGGTGGAGAATGCAAACAGTAGACTAGTACAATATCTCAGTAAAACACTCTGCTCTCAGCAGTAAGATATTTCAGCTTAACAACTGCACTAGATCAATCAGTAGTTATCCCCTTAAACACTTTCCATGACTCCCTTCCATTGAATTTCTCTGAAGTCCAATCATTCACCTGAATGATCACTTCTCTAGAATGAGTAGCCTCAGCTCTCTTCAATGGGAATTTTTATAAAGATTGTCTAGGTCTTTTGGGTCAGTTTTCATTAATTGAGCCACCTGATCTGATTCCACTTTCTTGGGGAATCATGACCCCAAATGTAGGGAGGTTGCCACCTGCAACAGTTGGAAGTAGTTTGAGGATGCTGCCACATGTCAGTTTGCTCTCCACCCAATCTCCTCCACCAATTTGACCAATAAACACTCTTTTAACAGCTCTTGTAAGTTGTTGTCTCCTCCTTTATTTATTTATAAATAAAATATTCAGAATTACATTAAATATCCTTGACTCTACTGAGTCATCAATTACAACTTAGCATAAAATTTAACATATTGTCCTCAAATAATACCAAATAATATAAAATTGTTTTTGCAAAATTGGGTCATGTGACATACACACCCCCTTAAAGCATAACATCATCCTCGATGTTATTTATTCTTCATCCTCAGAATTCCCCTGGAACAGAATTGGATATGCATTTTTCATATTGCTTTCCAATTCCCAGGTGGCTTCCTCTAGACTAAGGTGTTTCCATTGCACCTTCACTTGACCAGTGGTGCAGTTTCGAAGTGTGATCTCCCTCCGCCCAAGGATATAGTCCGGTTCCACCACAAAATCTCCTTCTAGTTCCACCTATACATCATTCCAGTTAACAACATGAGTAGCATCATGAACATATTTCATTAATACAGAAATGTGAAAACATTATGTACTCTTAAATTTGGTGGTAATGCTAATTGATAAGCTACTTGTCCAATCCTGGATAGTATTTCAAATGGACCACAGTAATGAGGTGCTAGTTTTGCACAACTACCCAATATCAGAGAGCTCTTTTTGGGCCTCACCTTGATGAACACATGTTCACCTACCTGGAACTCCTTTGGAGTTCTTTTAAGGTCTGCTTGACTTTTCTATCGATCCTGTGCAATTTTCAGATTACTTTGTACCTACTTAACAATTTCTTCCATTTCCTTTAATAGTTCAGGACCTAATACTAATCTATCCACCGAATTACTCCAGGAGATAGGAGTATTACATTTCCTTCCATACAAGATTTCGAAAGGACTAAATCTGGCTGACGCTTGATAATTATTATTATAAGAAAATTCTACCAGATGTAAATAATCCTCCCATTTACCTGGCTGGTCTTTCACATACATTCTTAGTAAATCTTCCAGAACTTGGTTTACTCTTTCAGTCTGTCCATCTGTTTGAGGATCGAACGAAGTACTAAAATTTAGTGTAGTGTTTAATCCTTTAAACGGAGATTTCCAAAAGTTACCTGTAAATTTAGGATCTCTATCTGAGATTATAACTTTCGGTATTCCATGCAGTTAGAAAATTTGTTTTAGAAAGATATCAGCTATGTTTGCAGCTTTATACGTAGTTTTAACAGGTATAAAGTGGGTTGCTTTACTTAATTTATCAACCACTACCATGATGGAGTCATTTAAATTCTAATTTTTAGGCAGTCCAGTAACAAAATCGAGACTAATTATCTCCCATTTCTAGCTAGGAATGGGCAATGGCTGAAGTAATCCAGTTGGGTGTTGATGTTCAATTTTCACCTACTGACATTCACAACACCTAGCAATATATTCTGTCAATTCAGTCTTCATGTTTGGCCAAAAATATTCTTTCCTTAACATAGTTATAGTCTTTTGTTAGCCTGGATGACCCGAGTATGGAGTTTTATGGATTTCATTTAAAATTAATAACTTAACTTTAGGCACATTAGGTACATATATTCTGTCTTTATACAGTAAAAATCCCCTTGCATTCAAACTGTACTCTTTACTTAAGCTTTCTGTTGGATTTTCTTTTGTTTTAGCTTGTAAGTTTTTGTAAATTTCATCTTGTTCTATCTCCGCTTTAAGCTGTTCATCCAGATCTATTGTATAAGTGCTGATAACTGCTATGAATTTCAGCCTTGCATTCCTACTTAATGCATCAGCAACCTTATTTTCTTTACCTTTAATGTGTTTAATTTCGAAATCATACTCACTTAGAAAAGCTAGCCACCTAGCTTGTCTGGCATTTAGATTAGGCTGGTCTAAGATATATTTTAATCCTTTATTCTCAGTCATTAGAATGAATTTTTTTCCAATTAGGTGATGACGCCACATATTTAGAGCATGTATAATAGCAGCTAATTCCAGATCATAAGTTGCATAATTCTTTTCATGAATTTTTAATTTCCTAGACTCATAGGCAATAACATGCCCTTCTTGAGTCAGAACACCGCCTAAACCATCATTGCAGGCATCAGTGCACACTACAAATTATTTATTTGGATCAGTTATTCTTAAAATAGGTGCGCTAGTTAATAAAGTTTTTAACTTTTTAAAGATTTCCTCACATTTTTGGTTCCAATCAAATTTCTTTCCTTTCTTCTGCAAAGAAGTTATCCGATTCGCGATTCTCAAAAAACCTTCAATGAACCTTCGATAATAACCGGTAATTCCCATGAAGGATCATACATCAGTTACATCTTTAGGAACCAGCCAATCTTCGATCGCCTTTATCTTTTCGGGATCCACTGAAATCCCTTCCTTAGTCACCACATGACCTAATTACTGAATCTTATCCTTGAAGAAATCGCATTTACTAAACTTTGCAAAGAGTTGATGATATCGTAGCTCTTGCAAAACAATTTTTAAATGTTCTTTATGTTCTTCTTCAGTTTTTGAATAGATTAATATGTTATCGATAAACACGACCACAAACTTATCTAAATACTTATGCATAATGTTATTCATTAAACACATAAAAACAATTGGGGAATTAGTAGGCCCGAATGGCATGACGACAAACTCGTAATGGCCATATCGAGTTCTAAAAGCTGTTTTAAAGATGTCTTCATCTTTAATCCTAACTTGATGATATCCAGACCTTAAATCAATTTTCAAGAACACTGTGGCGCCATGTAGTTGATCAAACAAATCATCTATGCAAGGCAACGGGTATCTATTTTAATAGTCATCTTATTCAACTAATGGTAATCTATGTAAAGTCGCATGGTTCTGTCCTTTTTCTTAACGAAGATGACAGGTGCCCAGAAGGGAGACACACTAGGTTGAATATACTTTTTATCAATAAGTTCTTTTAATTGTGACTTTAATTCATTAAGTTCAAGTATGTTCATTCGATAAGGGGCCTTTGAGCTGGGTACTGCACCAGGTACCAACTCAATGGTAAAATCTAGTTCCCTTTTCGAAGGTAGTCTCAGAATTTCTTCCGAAAATACATCAACATATTCTCTTAAAAATGGTATGTCTTCCGATTTTAATTTGTCTGTCTTATTTAGATTCTCCTCATCAGTTATTGTTACTACATAAGCTTTACAACCCTTCCTAATAGCCCTCTTAAGCTGCAGAGCAGAAATCTGCCTTATGGTAGTTCTTCTAGGGACTCCCTTTACATTTATTGATTTTCCATCATTATTTATACACGTAAATGTTTTATCATAACAATTTAAAATCACCCTATGTTGTTATAACCAATCCATACCGATTAGTAAGTCGTAAGAACCAAGAGGTAATACATTAAGCTTTACAACAGTTTCAAATTGATCCAGAATTACTGCACATTCTTTTACAAAACAGGTTACCTTCCTTTTTGCACCAATGGCTAACTGAACCAACCAAGAATTTTCAATTTTTTCAACAAGCAACTTACATTTTTCTACCATTTTAGGTGAAATATAACTGAGACTAGCTCCTGGATCAATTAAAATAGCTATAGGGGTTCAGTTTATTATACCTTCTACTTCCACCATGGAATTTTGACATTCTACTTGTCGATTCTCCAAGGATGCATTGATTCTGGGCATAGTCCTCGCTAAATCTTCGACAGTCATTTCCTCATGTATGGTATGAATATTACTGACAGTCTTTTTTTTATTAGGACAGACTGAGGCATAATGTGGGCCATTACACTCCCAGCACTTTATAGGTTCTTTGCGTTCAAATTTCTTTGTGTAATTACCATGGTTATTAGCAGATTCTTTACCCTTTGAATTATTCTGATTGCTTGGTGAATTATTCCTATTCCCTTGGAAATTCTTGTTAGCAAAATTTTTGGCCTTAATGTTTTTAGAATTCTGATTGGGCACAAATTCTTTCTTCTTTTGATCATAATGGTTATTATTCTTCTTGGCCTTCCAGTTGGCCATGCTCTCCTTCTTCTGATTCTGTTCATAGTAGAAGTTGGCTTTCCTCATAGCTTCTTCCAGAGCTTTTGGATTGTCATACTCAATCCTGTCCTTAATATGATAAGGTAGACAGCTGAGGAATCGTTGTACCTTTGGTTTTTCATCTACAAGGTATGGCACATACCTAAGCAAACTTAAAAACTTGTTGTTTAGATCTTTCATAGTCATTGATCCTAATTTAAGCTCATAGAATTCTTTTGCTCTCTCTTCATAGTACTGCTCAAATAGAAATTTCTTTTTAAAGTACCTCTTGAAAGTACTCCAATTTACGTTCTTCTCTTTTATTCCCTTCACTCTCTTCAAGTCCTGCCACCAAATATCATCCTTTCTTGAGAGATTGTAGATAGCCATTCTAGCCTTTAATTGGTTAGAATAGTTATAAATATGGAAGTACTTCTTCATCCCAGATAACCAGGATTCCGCTTCCTCCCCCTTCTCAGTCTCTCCATTGAATGTTGGTGGTTTAATCTTTTTAAACTCTCCAGAAATTTCCTCATAGGTTTTTTATTTTCTCTTTTTAGTATAATGGTTGTCATCACTACTATCACTAGTGGAATGAAAATTACGTTGATCACGAAACACCTCTGAAGATGAGATGCTTTCATTTTTAGTCTGTTTAATCTTTTTATATTTATGTTGATGACTTGTATCTTCTGATTCAGCTCTTTTACCCCTACCCTCAGTTTGAAATCTTTCTGTTGGGATCTGATTCAGCTCCTCTTGAGCCCTCAAAATCCTTTCATTCTCTCGTTTAACAGATTCCATTTCAGATTTTAAGTCTTTTACTATTTGTAAAAGTTCTGAGGAATTAGTGGTTAGATCTTCTTGTATAGGGTCTCTTGGTAAGTTTTCTTGTTCAGTAAATGGAGATTCCTCTTCCGCATATTCCTCTAGCCTTTCCATACCTGTTGTTCAACTTCAGAAACAATTTTCTCTGTTGAATAACATTAAAAGAAAATAAAATCAGCAAAATAGTTTAAATTCATTGTTTCATAAAAAGCAAGTTGGGCTTCATCAAGGCCTAGTGTTTGAACCTTGTGATCTGATACCACATGTCAAAACTCCAAATTTTCACAAAAATTTAAAAAAAAATTATGTAACATAAACTGTCTATAGTCGCAGTCCGATAACTGTTAGCGGCTAATGGAAAAATGAAACAGTTAACAAATGTAACAATTAACTTAAACACATATAAATTAATACTGTTTTAATTTTGATATGTGATGTAAATAACCTGCATTTAGTTGTTTCTAGTTGTACTGATGATGTGATTTTGTCAAGTAGGTGAGAAGTTACTTTCTAACTGGGGCTTACTTAGTGATTGATAACTTACCTGGATTTCTGGATCTTGCAGGCTTGACAGGTAAATTTTGAACCAATAAGAGTTTATTAAGGCGTTAATCCATATATACTTCTTTTAGCATAAAAAAATATACTGCTAGAGTAAAAGTTTGCTTAATAGAATTCAAGGGTACTTACGGGGTAAAGTAACTTTCCTTTACTTGTTTTACAACTATGACAGTATTTTAAATTCATGTTGTAAAGACTAAAAACCTTACCATACTCAATTTTTTTCATTAGTATGACTTTTATTTCGAACAATTCTTCTTTTAGCTATTAGCCAAGTTACTTATAGAGCTCGTGATTTTGTATAACTTTTCCTTAAATGACATCAGAGTTTACTACTATTGTTATTTCTAAACTTTAAAACATTGCTCAAGTATGGAAATAGACCTAAGACCTTTTAAGAAACAAGCTTACAGAGAACTCTTAGCTTTACCTTTAATTCAGCTTCAGTAGAGGAAATTTATCATCTTATTAATGTAATAAGTCTATAAATGATCATTTGTACAAATGTTGTCAAGTTGTGATTTCTATTCTCCAAATCTCTTCATGACATAAGTAATGTGATGAAATTACAAAATAATAGTGATGCTATATGTATTCCTAGATAGTTTTACTATCTTCAACTTCCAATTCTAATCTAACCTTGGTTTGTTTCATTAGAGCTTTGGTTCCTTATGGAGACCAAATGTCTATAAACCTCTAAGATGTTTATCTTACTCTTTGGTACTATAGACTAAACATATAAGTGTAAGATATTATTTTAGAGTGTAAATACTTTTATATACACATTGATGATTTATAAACTAAATTCTTACGATTAATGTTTACCTAAGACTAGGTCTAACAACATAGTTCTTCATTGTAAAGTTTGAATCAATGATTATTATTAGAACTAGTAACTTATGATTAAGGGCATATACCCTACTATGGATCTTTCCATAGTTATTATCTTACCAATGAAATATTTCAATGTTTACATATAACAAGGGTTAACAATGCAATAAAATGTTTTGGTTCATTACCAATGAAGATTCCAAGGTTTATAATATAAGGTTTATCGATACAATAAAACCTCATTATTAACATAGCCTGACTTCATAGCTCATCATTGAAATGATATGTACTGACTTTGTACATTATACTATCATTGTGGTCATTATTTAAATTATTAACACAATTTGATTCTCGACAGTGCAGTGGAGACTATACAACTCGACCCCCTGTGGACTGGATAAATTTATGGAGTCGTGGAACATCTACCACTGTGTAATGCATGATTTAAAAGTCTCCAACGCAACCTTAACTCCTCATTCTTTGTCGAGGGTTTTTATCTTTGCTTTGTCTGGTTTACTGTGGCCATGAGGGCTCGCTTGTGCTCGTCTCCAGCTCCATTGTCTGTGTGTAGATGAGTGTTGCCACTCTAGTGTAAGGGTTGCGAAGTTCACAGCTCGCATTTGGTGTTTTTCTTCCTGCATACAATACACTGTTGTGAGGGTAGTGAAGATCTTTCAGTAGTTTTTAGTGTTGTTTCCTTTCATGGCCATTGCCAAAGCTTACTCTTGCTCGTGGTGTAGAATGTACTATGAGCCCCGTCGCCTTTGTTACTAGTGAGCACGAGGGTTGTGCTGCTCGTGGTGTGGAATCGATTCTGCCTAGTCTCCCGAATCTTTCACCTTCAGGTAAAGAGTTTATTTTATAGTTGTTATAAATTTCTAGCTACATTTTTATTTATAGATTAGTCGGTTTCTAACTAAAACCCTCAGGTTCCTTGCAGGTTGTAGTTCGCCCTTACACTTGGAAGAACCCTCTCCATGTTTGGATTTACAGAAAGACCTACGGGTAAGCCCCGGTTACAATGTCACAACTCCTTGCTTGTACAGATTAGGGAAAAAAGGTTTCAGTTGGAGAAGAAATACGACCTCGATTCCTTCGGTGTTTAAAATGTTTAGCTCAGTTGTTGTTTAGTATTTTTGGTTATTAAACCCTTGCTTGTAGTAGGGTTGCTCCAGCCTTGATGCCGTGACTTGTATTTCACTTTTCCCGACTATTTGATAGGTTTATAGCCTTATGGCTCAGTAATGACATACTCTATTCTTATTATGTGGAGATTCTCCTATCTTCTTGGTTTAATGGTTCTCTGTTTTGAATACTATAATAAAATATACATTGTTCCATAAATGTTATTACAATAATGAATTTTTATAATTGTTTGTTGGTATTGTCCTTCACACCCCCACCACGATGCTAGGTGTAACCAGCCAGAGCTAGGTAAAATAAACTTGTTATGTCTTAAGCCTTTCGGCATGGCAGAGTAATATACTTGGTTTTAAAAGGATTTTAAAAAGAAATCAAGCTTTGTCTCGTTTATACATCAGTTATATAACCTGGAAAATTATGACTCGGTGTAATTTGAGTCGTCCATTCCTCGACTGTTAATAATGATAACTATTTGTTTTAATATTTTTCTTGTAAATAAATTAGGATAATGTGAAGACTGTAAGTTCATTCGTAAGGTAAATTTTTATATGTTTAATCTTTTCAGTTAGGACCCTTAGATACATATATTCTTAAAATTTATCAATTGTGTTGGTTTATGTTTACCTATTTTACGTTGTTACAATAATATTAATAATGTTTATCCTGTTTAAATATTTCCTTTTCTTTAAATAAAAGAGTTTATACAAATACTGTAAGTTCTTTTTATAAAATTGTAGTCAGTCTAGTTTAAAGAAATACTTTTATAAAAAGAATGGAAGTAGAATTAGGGTTTGACCCTCAAGTTAAACCTAAACAGATTTAGAGCTTGTTGGAAAATAATTATTCTTGGAATAGGTAAATTCTTAGCTTCATTCTATTTACTGTTTACATTTAAATTTTCATTTGTTTACTACTTTGTTAATTAATAAAGGTTCGGGGTTACATAATGTTTTAAACATTAACTCTGAACTCTGATTATGTCTTCCTTTAATAGTATTTATAACATAATCCTATTCTAGTATATGTAAAATAATAGTTTTAAGCTAAATGATATAAGGGTGGTTGAAACCTTGTTTAGATACTTACTGTATCTCCTATAATTTTTATTGTAACAGTATATTTCTTTACTATAATTCTATTTTAGCACTACTATTTCTTTTCTAACATAGATATGCTCATAAAAATAGTAAATATAACTATCTAGAATACTGTTCTCTTTAATAATAACTTACACACGGTATTAATTACTCTGCTATCTACAAAATGCAGAACCATATCTATTATATTCAATCTCTTATCATTTTCTTTCATCTACTGTAAATATTCAATCTATGCTGGAGTACGGCCTAGTTTTTCAGGTGTGGAAAAACACAGACTATAAATTATTTTCCATTCTAACCCATTACTTTTAAAATTCATTTCTTCAATAAATTAAAAAGACTACTAAATTCTAACATTTACAAACTGAATATTTAACATTCATATAACAGTCAGGCTCAGATTTATCTATCTAACACAGTAAAACAAAATAATGTAGAACCTGTTTAGGATAGACGACAACACGTTAGGAGGTCGTTCCTCCCTACCAATCTCCTAGAGAGCACTCAAACAACACTTCCTCAGGACCCCCGAACCTATTCCTGGTCTTCTTGGCTGAGAACTGGTGGAGAATGCAAACAGTAGACTAGTCCAATATCTCAGTAAAACACTCTACTCTCAGCAGTAAGATCTTTTAGCTTAATAGTTTCACTAGATCAATCAGCAGTTATCCCCTCAAACACTTTCCACGACTCCCTTCCATTGAATTTATCTAAAGTACAATCATTCACCTAAATGATCACTTCTCTAGAATGAGCAGCCTCATCTCTCTTCAATGGGAATTTTTATAAATATTGCCTAGGTCTTTTGGGTCAGTTTTCATTAATTGAGCCACCTGCTTTGATTCCACTTTCTTGGGGAATCATGACCCCAAATGTAGGGAGGTTTCCACCTGCAACAGTTGGAAGTGGTTTGAGGATGTTGCCACATGTTAGTGTGCTCTCCACCCAGTCTCCTCCACCAATTTGACCAGTAAACACTCTTTTAACAGATCTCCTAAGCTGTTGTCTCCTCCTTTATTTATTTATAAATAAAATATTCAGAATTACATTAAATATCCTTGACTCTGTTGAGTCATCAGTTACAACTTAGCATAAAATTTAACATATTGTCCTCAAATAATACCAAATAATATAAAATTGTTTTTGCAAAATTGGGGCATGTGACACCATGTAAAGAATGTTATCTCATACCAAGGATTATGTGAAGATCTCTTGAAGAGAGAAAGTTACATAATAGAGTTAAAAAAATTAAAAAAGGAGAACAGTGTGTGGAAGAAAATGCCGAGTGTAAACTCTGTCACAAAAATGTTGGCGAAGGATAGGAAGTACAATGACGGGGAGTCCATGGATCTATCATTTAAGTTATCATCCAAGAACCTATTGCAAGAATGGAAATGTTAAGATAAATGATAACACGTTGATTAAATACCAAGTTCAGTTAGCAAAGGGGAGATATGATGATAGGGGGAGTTGTCAGAAAGAAGAAAGACAAGAAATCCTCAATGGCAGAACAGGTTATCCTATGTAATTGTTTTCAAAGGGAGAGAAGGTTTAGGTGTTGAAATAAATTCCAAAGAAATCGTGCAAATCCACAAATTCATGGTGAGATCTATATTCGATCGAAAAATCGATGGTCAAGAAGAATCCTGCACGAGATCCAATGGTTAAGGATCAGTTCTGCAAAGGATAGGTGGAAAATGTGAAGTTCTGCAAAAGAGTATAGATCAATGAGCAAGATATATCCCACAGCAGATCGACGGTGAGGAAAAAGCGTTGCATGAAATCCATTACAGAAACTGAAAAGTGGACAAAATATAGGTTCCATAAAATATCAAGATCGGACGAATGAGAAAATATCCGCAAGGAGATCAACGACAGAGAATGATTTTCGCACAAAGAAAAGCGGAAGGCAGAGAATCATGAAAATATTGTAGGAAATGTCACAGTTTTGCATTCCGCATCCCACGATATGGAAGATCGATGGTTAGAAATAAATCCACAAAATATCAACGATGTCGAAAGCTTAGTGCAGAAAACGGAAGGCAGAGAAGTTCGAAATCAAAATTTGAGCTTTTGAGAATCCGCACTTCGCATCCTGCATTCTGAAAGATCAAAGGTCACGAAGGAGCCCGTAGGAGATCAACAGTGCAGAACAATTTGGGAAGAAATATTAGTGGGGAAGTGGAAATCAAAAAATGACATTATGGAAAATTCACAAACCTGTGTCCCGCTATCTGCATCTTATCAAATATCAATGGCCACAAAGAATACCGTAGGAGATCAACGGTGCAGAACAATTGAGGCGTAAATCTAAGTGCGAAAATAAATTTTCAGATATGTCATTGTTCGGAAATCCAGATACCACATCCTATCTCACATCTATGGTCAAGAAAGAGTCTAGGATAAAGATCAATGACTCATGGTGATTTCAAAAATAGAGATCGCGGAAGAATGTGACTCAAAGGTTAAACTGTAAATTGATTAACATGAGTTTAAGGAATTTCTATAGGGAGCTCATAGAGGAGGAAAAGAAGCCCACGGGAATTGTTTGATGAATGTTGATATTAGAGAAGAAGGGAGCTCACAAATCATATTTGATCAAGAAGGTTTTAATTAATTATTTAATTAGAAATCGTTAATGTCATATTTGAAAGGGCATGATAGTGAAATGGCATGTTTCCATAATGAAGAGATGCATCTGCAGGATGTGTGAAGGTATTTATTAACAAAATAATTGAAGGAAAGAACTTGTCTCTGTAATTGTGAATGATAGAGTCCAAGAATTTCATAGTAGACTGATAAAAATCAAATAAGGGTGGAAGGGTGGTGCTAGGGCAGGCTACATGCCTACAAGGAGGTCTTAGCCTCCTTCTAGTAGTGGATAGAGAATCAGGTTATTGGTGTATCCTTTTCTATAGGTGCAAACAGAAACCAAGTTGTGGGTGCATCCTTTAGTAGTGGCTAAGAAACTTGAAAATTGTGGCCTCCAACAAGTGGGTACTTGCAAATAACTATTTTATATTGTAAAAAAAATGTTTTGCAGATAATAGAAATGAATTGGTGGTTTACCTTATTCGGTCCCATGATAAATCATTGTGTTCAATTATTTTTTTACATTTGCTAAAATAAAAGAAATTGTGTGTATGATTCCAGTCACTGATTCACCGCCCCCCTCTCAGTGAGTAGACCTGATCCAACATCTATAAAGTTGTATTGGTTCTTCAAATCATGTAAGTTTTCAAGTCATTATGTTTTATACTTGTATTGGATGATGTAGAATTCGTTAAGGTCCACCTTCCAATGATATTTTCCCATCAACTTCAACAAAATATCAATGTAACAATATTTGAGTTATGTATAGTACCTTGGTGTTTGCATACATCAATGGAATACATCAATGTCTCTTGATTGATAGATATTCCAAGTGACTCAACTTCAACACATTCATTTGTACATGTTAAGATGTACTTTAGGTAAATGTATGTCCATTGAAATCAATGGCGGTCCATCTCGCATTGGTTAATGGTATACCTTAATGGACAGTAATCCAACAATTTATTCCTATATTTTACTTCAAGGAAAGTCATTAACATAGTATGTTCTAATAAGAGTTTGCATAAGGACATGAAAACCATTAGGTGTTGGGGAGGAGGACTATTTAGATAATTCTTCTCAACATCTTCAGATTCCCTCCAGTTTAGTTCATTTAGTAGTAGATCCAGTTTATCCTCTCATTCTCCTTTGTTCTCAACAACTCAAATATTTCAGCAGTGCTCAACATACTTCAGTTTTAGCTCCAACTCCATGCACTAGTTCCACACAGTCATATTTAGGCCTGCAATAGAATCAAAGTAAAGGTAAACTTGAGGTAAAACATGTTGAGACTCTTTAATTGATTGAAATTTTAAGGAAACTTAATGGTTAACCACTGTATATTCCCTATCTTTCATAAACCATTAAAACCGCTTTGTTTGCAAATCCACCATCCATAATAAAATGCATACTCTAATAAGGCCACAAGAATGAAAAACAGTGAATTATGGTACGTAAATGAAAAGAAGAATCCGTAGTGTCTTCTCTTGTACATCATTAATCATTCACAAATTTATCATCATAATGATCTAAATAAGAGAATGAAGTCATTTCTTCCCAAAATGATCAAGCAAAGAACCACAAACAAGCATTGGCCTTAAATCAAATTAGGGTAGGAAAAAAAAATCTAAGTTCATTTCTATTATCATACTATACCATCTACCCATCAATTGCATTTTCATTTCATACCATCCATCATTCCTTTTTAACCATTTCTTGCTTGTCCTTAATTTTTGTTACTCGAGGATGTTGCTCCACACAAACCAACTCCTATGGAAAAATGAAGAAATACTTTGTTTGCATGAGGACATCCTAACCAGAAGACATAGGGGAGTGTTTGGATCCAAATATGTCACATTTTATACTATATAAAACCTCCATTCATAAGTCATATTCCCATGCTTTTGATACATTTCATAGTCATTATCCCCTAGTTTTAAAATAAATCATTCATTTGACCTATGTGGTTAATTATTGTGTATTAATTATATTTTTAAGGATTAAATATGTTTTTATCATGATTTATAAATGAAGGTTTAGAAACGTGTTTTTATATCCAAGCAAAATGTTCATATACGAATTCTAGCAGTTCCTGCACCAACAGTTCCTACACCATTTTTTTGCATCAATTCATGATTAATGTATTTTCACATCTCTAAATTGAATTTCACCACTTTGAGGTGTCATCTAGATGCTTCAAGGTGGTGAATAATCTATTAAAACTCACCTAGATCACACATGTGAATCATGGCACATGTGAAGTTAAATTTGCAAAATATTCCAGTCGGTTGTTTTGTGGCACAATTTTGGAAGTGATGAGGTCAAATCTGAGAAATTGGAGACATGGTTTTTTCTCCTAGCATATCCAATTGGGTCATTGGAAGATAGTTTTCCAAATTTTCAAATGGTTTAGAAGAAATAGAGGGTTCTTTAACTCAAATTTTCCCAAAGTGGTGAAAACACATATTTTGTGCTTAAATAGTTTGAACGAATCATGTGTTTCATATTTTGTTTATCCATATCCAGTGATTCTTTATGTATAAATAAAGCCTCATAGGCTTGATATTGGCACTCTCTCTTTGGTAATTTAGATTAGATTGTTGGGTGAGAGTGAAGTGTTATCCATTTGTAATTTTTTAAGTTTGATGGAATGGAAGAGATGACTGTAGTTGTACATATTTTTCGCTTTATTTGATCTTCATTGGCAGTGCTGGTCACCTGGGAAGGGACACTCAACGATGTTAAGTGTTGTCATATTTCATTTGGTTCATTAGATTAGTTTTAATTCATTTCATTTCTAAAGTATTCATGCATGGTGTGATTTTCAGGATGTTTTTTATGTAATCATGAGTGTGAACCTCAGTTTTGGCAGTATGTATTGACTAGTTTCATAAGATTAGTTTTAATTGAATTCAAGCAAGTGTGTTTGTTTCCATAGCATAAGATACATAAACAAATTTTATTCTTGATCCCATTTTGAATATTTTATGCACAAATTGGCTTGATAAAATAGAGCCTCATGATTCAGAGTGAAGCCAAAAATTATTAATGATTTTATTTGATTTATCATTTACAATACATTGCTAGTGTGATATAGTACAAATTTGATTTCATTTGGTTTTAAATATGATGAGATATGATTCCATATAAATTGTAACACCCTGGTTTTGACCCCAGTTGCATTTAAATAAATTATGTAAATAATCATGGTGTGGAGCTAGGAAAAAGACCCACCATCGATTTAGTATTTATGTTTCAGAAATTAAGGTGTGGCCGATGGTATTTTTTTTTATGCTAGCTGAACATTAACAATTGAACATTATGTTAAAATTGCAATTTTAATTTAAAACCCACAGTCGGCTATGTCAACGAACCTAAATGAGATGGGGGCATGATTTTTCTTAAGAATGAGGGAGTGGGGAATTGGAAGAGTGGGGAAATTCGAATTGGGCAGAACCCCACTTTGGGAAAAACGTTTTTTGAATTTCTTGGGCAAGAAAACACCAAAAATGGCTACTTCTCCCTCATGCGGCAGCGTTTCTCCTTCCCTCACGATTGGGATTGAACAAAATGTTTTTGGAAACTCAATTGAGCATTCATGCAGTAACAAGAAAGAAAAACCATTCTGAGTCTAAACCTTTCTAGAATTTCCTCTGTTCGGTGATATGAATCCTTCATGTTTTGGTTTTTGTGTTATGATTTTTCCCCCATTCAGAAATTTTGATCTCTCTCAGATTCTGTCATGTCTGCTAGTTTTTTTCCTGAACACAATTTCCCTTAATCCGATTTTGTGTCTTTGATTTGAATACCGGCAACATTTTCATTTTGGTATTTTGCAGCAGTTGGTATAGCACCGGCAATGTTCAGAAATTCATAAATTTCTGTGTATGTGGGTAATCCCTGGCATCTGCTACGTTTTGATAAATTGCAAGACTTATATCCCTGTGTGTGCATCCATGTTTGGCATTTGAATTGATTGAAGGAATGGAAATATAATATATACTTGCTTGATAAACCTAGTGTGTGAAGAACCTCATAGACCAATCTAGAAGGTTGGTTTTCTTCTTTGCATGCCCTGAATAGCACTGGAAGGGAAGGCATGACCTAAGGGACTGTGTATAAGAGAAGGGAATGCTTCCTTGTGTTGGGTTTGTAATTGTTTATAAATCAGGCTAGATCAAGTGTGGGTGTTCGTAGCTCTGGGGTTGATCTCACTAGCTTAGCAGTCAGCCTTTCCACCTCCTTGACATCTTGATAAACCCAACTGGAAGGATGGCTTGGCTGGTAGCTTGATAAAACCATCTATTGGCTTGGTTGTGTCTCATGTGAATTTGGGTAAGTGTAAACCACTTCCTGTGTAAGTCTGATAAACCCAACTGTGTTGTCTTGACTAAGTTTTACTGTATCCTTGGCTATGGGGAAAGTCTGCTAGTGTTCCTTATTCCTTGGGAAAAATTGTGCCCAACTCGGGGGTGACAGTGTTGATAAGAGATTAAAGAGCACACTGGTCTATGGTTGGGTGGAATGTTGCAGTGACATAGCTGGTTGCGGGACAAGATTCTCCAAAGATAAGTATTCTTGTTTATTTAAGTTCTGCAACCGTATTTGCTTATGAATTATTATGAAATTATCATGAACATGTTGAATGCATGAATATGTTGAATGAATGATTTTGTTCCGCTGTATATATCATGTACATTTTATTATGCATTTGTGTATTTATATGCCTTAATTTCAATGCATTTTTTTTATTATATATATGTATTATGTTAATGGGGGGCTAGATTGCTCGGGTTGATGGATTTTAGTCGCGTCCTCTCCGCCGAGTAGAGGGGTGGGGACGTGACATAAATATAAAAGGAAACACAAACAAAAGATAAATTGGATATTTGGGAAACTCTTCTCTCATACCTTTCAAAAAGTAATACTAGTACAACCCTGTAAATTTTGAAATGATTTGAAATATTAATGTGTTTGTCTCAGCATGCATTTCTAGAAATGAAAACCATTAATGTGTATATTCTAACAAAGTTATATGTTGAACATAGAAAAACATTGAAAACATAGATTNTAGAACTAATTCTAAGAAGAGAAGCGTGTCTTTATTTTCTCGAGTATAAATTTGGCAGACAACTCTCTTTTAAATCAGAATTTATGGGTTTTTATGTCAAGCTTTGAATAATTGAATGTCTTTTAGGTGCTTGAACTTTCAGAGTGTTTGGATGAATGCTTAATGTGAGTGATTTATTTTAATGCTTAGATTTTACGGTTAGATTTATATTCTCAATTGAAATCATTATTAGTTTGTTTCCTTTCAATACTCTCTTTCATATAATTTACTTCCACGGTTGGTTAGACATTCTCTTAGGTGTGAACAGCCATTTATTTAGGATTATATACTTTTGTATTGAAATAGTTGTTCTTTCTTTGTAGATGGTTTGTTATATTTATCGTAGTATAATTTATTCCTGTAGATGAGATTTATTTTTCTTGCATTCAATTTGCTTTACTTTTCATCACCGAGTTTAGTAATGTATTCATGCACTTAGATTATAGCTATGTTTTTTCCTTGTACTTAGATTATAGCTCTATTTTGTTCTTGTACTTAGGTTATAGCTCTATTTTGTTCATGACCCTAAATTTTAATTTTGTTTTATACTTGCACCTAGAATTTGAATTTCGATTTATACTCATCTTCCTGCACCCCGATTTCATTAGTTTCATGTACTCTGATTTTATTTGTTTCATGTATGTTATATTTTATTTCGTGTATTTGAGTTTAAGTTCATTGTAATTCCGGTATCTTAGGGTAGATTCATCTCCATAATAAATTATTTTGTTGTGTGATATTAAGTTAAGGTTTAAAGTTTTTCATATGAGGGTAGTTTGTTCTTTTTTGGATTGATGATTTGATTGTCATTTTATATAGTATTACTTTGTAGTGATTTTGGTTTTCATTTTTTATTTCTTATTGTAAATTAAGTATTTTTAATCACCAAATGAAGATCGAGGTTTAACTCGTGAGAGACAGCCTTACAATAATGGGTATAAACCTAAGGTGTTAATTTATTTCCTCCCAATCTAATTCATTATTTGGATGCTTATTTCTTTTATCGCACTGAAGTATATTTTTTGGCATTTAGATTAGGCTAGGTTAGGATCTAGTCCTTCACATACTCTACTTGCACCTTTAAATCTACGATTCTCTGGATGACAATTTAATATTGGGAATTAATTGACATATAATTTCACTGTAATAATTCTATATAGATAATCTCTTATTCTACTTATAACACGCAAGATCTATTGCTGGAAGAACTAAGCACACAAGCCAAAATATTTTTAATGGTCCAATATGGGATTATATCCTTTGACTAGTTCAACTATTTCTCATGTTCTTGAATGGATCTAGCCTCCATGGTAGCTATAAAATCATCAACGTGGAGGGGAACCTCTGAGCTTAAGGAATGTCGCAAACCCTTCTGTAAATCCCCCCTTCTTACATTACCCATGTGGTTTTGTGCATGTTAACATGGTCCATTACACCAAGTATCCAACCAAAATTAAACCTAACTACTACAACAAAATCCTGTGATTAACATATTCTTTATCTCCCTTTTTAGTGTCCACTGTCACTTTTAGTTTATTTTTCATCATTTTTTGGATAAAGTGGGCTCTTTTCCACAGGATGGTGCTTTTAATGGTATTATTCACAGCCTTTTTTTACATTTTTACGATAATTATAGTCCCAATTAAGGTCCCAAATATCTTCCATAATTGAATCCTAGGTAACTCTCATAATAGCCTCCAAAATAATGTCTTGAATAGCACCAAGAAGTGCAATGTATAGATCCAAGGATTGTGCCATGAATTGCACCAGGAATTGTATTAGGAAAAACATTTGACATAGTGTCAAGTATAGAGCTAGGTATAGAGCCAATAATTGTTCCTGGAAATCATCCAATATAGTGTTGGGTATAGCACCAAGAAATATGCTAGGAATTTCACCTATTTAGAGCCAAGAATTGTGCTAAAAAAACATTTGACATAGTGTCAGATATAGTGCTAATATTAGATCCAAAAATTGCACTAGGAAAATAACTAGAAATTTCAGAAGGAATTGTGCTAGGAATTTCATCAGGCATAGCACCAATTATAGATCCAGGTATAAAGCCATGCATAACACTAGAAATTACAATACGAATTTTAGAAGGTATTGTGCCAAGGATTTCCCCATGAAAAGGGACAAGCATAGTACCAAGTATAGATCGAGGAATTACTCCAAGAATTGAAATAGGAAGTGTTAGGCATGTTGACATAAGTAGCACCTAAATGGCCATTTTGGAAACTAAGAGACCCTAATTAATTATAAATAACATAAATGGAGTCCTATGGTCCCTGACGACTTTAGAGTGTGCCTAATGATATGTTGATGATGATGATGATGCATATTAACAATGATAAATATGGAAAAGATGATTTAAACAATATTTAATAGGATGTTGATACAACAATGATGTCAATGTGAATAATGATGATGAACGTGATTATAGCACTATTTGATATTGATTGGTCGTAATGACAAAAATTGGCCATAATAGACCCTAGATGACCTTAATGACATCAGATTGTCCTTAACAACATTTGAGTGACCCTAATGTAACTTGGCTCACAATAAAAGCATGAGGATTATCTTGTTGATGATGAATGATGACAAGGATATTTGTGATGATAATAGTGAGGTTGAGATGAATGACTATGATCATGATGATATATGACAATTCCAATGATGATGATGATGGTGTTTATGTACTCATGTATGTTGTTGATGATGATGGATACGATGGAGATGATATCAATGTCAATGATCATGATTCGTGTGATAGTACTTCTAGATCTTGATTTATCATAGTGGCACTTAAATGACCGTAATCATGGAACTTTTAGATATTTATTGATCCTAATGAGGGTTAAATTACCTTAATGTCACCTAAATTTATCTAATGGCGTTTGAGTGTCCCCAAAAACATTTGATAGACCCTAATGGAATCTTATTGACCCTAACAACATGATGATGATGCATTATGATAATTAATATGGAGATTATGGACATAATTTAATGATTATAAGACTATATCGTCCACTCTAGTAAGGATGTAGGGTTCCTTGCTTATTATTATCACAATTATATTGATGATGATGATGATGTAATTGATGACGTTGATGATGACTACAACGATGAATATGGTGTCGATTTATTGTATGATGACGATGACAATGTTGATGTCAACGATGTGATCCATGTGGTAGCACTTATGTATCCTAATTGATCCTAATGGAACCTAAATGTATGTAACGACATCTAAACAAACCTATTATCACTTAAATGACTATAATTACATATAAACGACCCTAACGATTACATGACATAAATACTAATGAAAATGAGTGATTATGAACACTAATGGCATATGAGTGACCATAATGACAATGATGACGATGATTTGTTGATGATGTACTTGATGATGATGATGATGATGAGGATGAGGATGATGACGAAGATGATGTTGATGTACCATATGACAATCATGATGACGATGACAACAATGTTGATGTCCATAATGATGATGCATCTGATAATACTTCTGGATACATATTGATCCTAATGGAACATAAATGTTTGTTATGACATATTAGTGGAATACTAATATCACCTAAATGACTCTAATGACATTAAATTGTTGTCAACAAAATTTGAGTGACCTTAATGGAATTTGAGTGACTATAACAAATTGACATGGATCCAAATGGTGATAATCGATGGTGAACCATAGTGGAATATGAGTGATCCTATCAAAGATGATGACACTGATGTGGTCGATGATGTACTTGTTTATGAGGATGATTATGACCATGATGTTGTGATGTTGTTGTTGTTGATGATGATGATGACAATGATGATGATGATGATGCAATGTATGATGTACTTGATGATGACATTTTCTTGTCCTCGACAACATTTGAGTGACCTTAATGGCATATGAGTAACTCTAAAAACATGACATGAATCCAAATGGAGATGAGTGACGATGAAACATAATGGCATATAAGTGACCATAATGGTGATGATAACAATGATGTTGTTGATTATGTATTTGTTGATTATGATGATGATGATGATGAGTATAATGATGATGTTTGTGCTTCATATGACGTATTTGATTATGGAATTCACTTGTCCTCGACAGAATTTGAGTGGCCTTAATGGCATTTGAGTGACTCTAAAAGCATGAAAGGAATCCAAATGGAGAAGACTCTTGATGAGCCCTAATGGAATATGAGTGACCCTAATGGTTATTTCCTTTCATATCTCTCTTACTACCCTTAATCGAATATGAGTGAACATTTTTTCATGATTTCCTGTAATATCTCTCTTACTATCATTTGTAAAACATTTCCATTACTGCATAAACCCTTAAATCCTCAACATCACATATTCATGGCCAATTGAAATAAGATGAAGGTATTCCATCAACACATGGGGAATTTTTTCATTTTGTCTTCATCTTCAACACCATTTATCATTCTTTATTTCTCTCTTCATTGTATATTTGTCGGTATGGAGGTTTTTTAATATCATTATGCATCAGGATATGTGCTCATAACTTCTTATTTTGTTTGTCAAGAAATGGATCATATTTGTGAGGTTTTATTAGTAAGAAATGTACATTTGCAGGCCATTATATTTTATAGCATTCTATGAATATTTCTCCTTTTTATCTTAATATAATTTAATTTATTGCATTAATCACGTATATGAATATGTGGTAACCTAGAATTCATTTATCATATTTCAATGATAAGTTGGATATGGTAAATTTATTGCAATAAAACAACTACTATATATAGATAATCACATTAATTAGAAAAATGTCAATGATAAACTAAGTTGTCTTCCTCATCAGCATTGTTCATAGTGCAAGATGGAACGTGAATATAGTAAAGTTCATAGAATTATTCAATAGTGTGCATAATATTAATTAAACAAACATTGACATTCCATTATTAATCAATGCATAATGAAAAAGGGGAACACATGTGATCAAAATAAATTGAAAAAAAAAAAATTTAGTAAGATCATGATGAAATGACTATTTTGAATAGTGATTTCCATGTCCATTTAAGTATTGATTTGTTAAGAAGTAACATTTTTAAAAAATCTAAATCAAGAACCCATTTCAAAATTACTAAATCCCTATGATAAAGAAAATTCAAAACTTTGGACATAATATCATCATTATTCAAGAATGGATTAGAACTCCTATAAAAATATAAGTCTTCATTTACATTAATATCAACATCTATGTCATCCAATGCTTGCTTATCAATTTTTATATGGTCTTGCAAGTTTTTTATATTATTCTTTCTACGACATCCTACTAAAGTGGTATTATAATCATATTCGTCTTCGCCTTCTTCTAACTCAAGATCATCCGATTGATTTTCGCCACCTCGATTCTCATCTAGATTTCAATCATATAACTATGGATCATGTTGATTAATTTAATGAAAAATGGTGTCATGTGGTGCATGAACATCTTCATCTTCATCTTCTTGTGTTTGAACATCTTCATCTTAAACATCACCATGGGTTCTCATTTCTTCATTGTTCTCTAATCTCGCAGCTGGAATAGCTTGGATAGCATTTTTTTGCTCAATTTTCATTAAGGCATTATCAAATACATTCCTTAATCTTGGATCATAATGTATGACAAATATCCACTTTGGATCCAAAATATATTCATATAAAAATACCTGCACATGAACCGCAATCATATATTAGACATATATTAGTACAATTTTTAATTAATTTGCACATTTTTATTCGTAATGAACTATGAATTAGCATATTGTATATAACCGTTGATTCTTATGGTTATAGTTATGCTATACTAAAAATAATACCTACTCACAATGAATGTATCACATAGGGCTCCTTATCTTCTAGTATATACCTCAAGGAATCTATAGAAAAAAATACACTATGGGTTTCATGTCATTGAATCCTCTCAAATGCCTCATACCATTTACATTTAAAAATATAGCATTTGAAAGAGAGGTAATCCAACTCAATAATTTCAATAATATGTTTATCTTTTGAACTTGCTCGACTTGATTTCTTTAAATATACCATGAAACCACAATCAAAGGAGTGTATTTTTACGTATACTTTTTCCACATTATAGTGTCAACCATATTCCCACATTGCATGATATCTCCTCAGCGGTATCTAACCATTTTTTTTAATTCAACTAGAAAACACAACCGTTATATGCATGATTAAATAGTCAATAGTGTCAACAATGTTTTGAAAAAAATATTTTGTAAGATTTATAAATGTACCTTTCTTTCACATCCTCTAAACATATTGATCTCATCTTCTGTTATGTTTGCATGATTTCCTTCCTCATCTATTTGATGTTGAATTTGTTCACTAATGCATTGTAATGCGCAATATTTGCCCCAT
Organism: Pseudotsuga menziesii; assembly: GCA_001517045.1. NCBI lineage: Eukaryota > Viridiplantae > Streptophyta > Pinopsida > Pinales > Pinaceae > Pseudotsuga > Pseudotsuga menziesii. Next base: position 475,502 of record LPNX011231375.1, on the reverse strand, counting down.
TCCCTAGACAGATCAATGGGAAGTGGTTTATTCCTTGGGTTTGATCTCTTAAATTATCTCCTTTTTTATAACACGTATTCCCTTTTATTTTCATACAATTCAATCCATTTATTCATACAACCCATGTGGTAAATAATGAACTTGTCAAACACAATGCTTTCGTTGACAGCTATTAAAAATCAACATGTACATTTTCAAATTGTAAATTCCATTATTATAATTATTTCAAAAAATAATAATTGTATAGAGTAAATGATTGAAAAATAACCATAATGATCATGCTTTTACTCACCAAATTCTACATGAACTCCATTAGATTGAGGTTTCTCTTCTTCTATAATATTTTCTAGATGTTCTTCATCCCATATTCATGGACCATCTTCAAAAAATTTACCAAGGAATTCACATAGAAAGAAATATGCTTCATTCAATGCATACCTTTAGCCAGGAAACCCTCTCGATGTTCCTTTTTTTGGACATATCATTTTAGTGTTCTCATATACCTATCAAAGAAAATCATCCACCTCATTGATACAACACCCACCATTTCAATGTTATCTACTAGGTGTATAAGCAAATGAACCTGAAGGTCCATGAAACTTGTAAGGAGCTCCTTTTAAAATAAACATACAATTTTTGCAATTTCATTCTTACATATTCGTAATTCACTCTCATGTATATCCTTGGAGGACACCCACCTAATATAATATTTATAAACTAGTATGAACAGCTATTGACATTTAAAATGCAATGTAATATAGCTTTATCTTACATACATAAACATTTCACACCACATACCTTGTAAATGATGAAAATCATCTTATGACACTCCTCAAATCAGTGGTAAGGCATGAACCCCCCCTAATCGCAAGGGCATGATATGCTATCAAATTATAAAATAAAATAATATTAGTTCATTATTTCATATAAAACGTATAGTAATTAGATGATAACAATAACATTTAATCAATGTTGATACCTTCATTAAATTATGGAAATCATGTGTTTTAAATTCAGTGATATCGACATCAATTTTGCTAGCTTTATTCAATGATGAGCCATATCGAGTAGCTGTCCTTATTGAATGAATAATATTTTTATAGTTTATCTAGCACTTTCTTTTTCAAAATACACATAACTTCTACATAAGTTCCAGTTTCTCTATTTGGCCACAAATGTCTTCTATTATATTTGGTACGTGAGAGAGAAATGTCTCCACTTGAAGATAAAGTGTCTTTATCTTTTCTTGATATATGTCTAAATATAGAATCTATGACATTTTTGAATATTTGCATAGAATCTAATATATGGCGTTTTAATAGATCCTTCCAATAATGTAGATCATAAAATATGGATTTTATATTCATTCCTCATGGCATATCAACCATAACTTGCTCATGTTCTTTAATTGATGGATCCTAGAATAAAATGTTCCCAACTTTTTAGTTCAACATCTTCACACTTTTATATCCAATCAACCGGACCCATAACCTTGGGAGGGCCTCTACTTTCAATTTTCCCATAAAACTGATTCTTGAAGTGAGTCCTGAACTTATGATATGTTGGTAGAAAGACTGTAATATCCGTATCCGGATATTCTCAATGATTACTGAGTTGAATAATCAACCAATGGAAAATAATTCCATAATGAAAATATAAAATAAATATTAAAGATGAATGATGATGAAATATTACAAAGTGAGTGCCATATATATATAAATTGGAAAGGCACTATGGATACCATTCATGAAAGCATGCGTCATTTTAGAATAGTTTACTAATAACTATTTATTAATTATTAATTATGAATATCAATATGTATTAATATTAATAATTAATATTGATATTTAATATATATATATCTATCTATATATATATATATATATATAACATTGCCTTCCGATCCATGATGCTTTGTCCTCAAAGCATGCTTTATAAAACTCGTTTATAATTTATAATTTAAATATTGTAAGTAAAACCATGGGTGCTTTTATGAATTATGTTTTTTAATTTTTCCCCTTTTATTTATTTTGTTGATAATTCTTTTTCTTTTTTTGTTTTTTTGTATTCTTCATTTTTCCCTCTCATTCTTGCTTCATATTTGGAGAAACCTTGAACATGTTTTTTAACTTATGTTTTTTTAACTTTTCTCCTTTTATTTATTTTGTTGATAATTCTTTTTATTTTTTTGTTTTCTTTCATTCTTCATAATTCTTTTTGTTTTTTTGTTTTTTTGTTTTTTTGTTTTTTTGTTTTTTTTTTATTCTTCATTTTTTCCTCTCATTCTTGCTTCATATTTGGAGTGGAATTAATACTTCTTCAATGAAATTCAAATGGACGAAGGCCAATTTTTGGTCAAAACCCAATTTTTACCAGAGAAACTATGAATATGGATGGCTAAAAGCCACTGTGAGGTCAAAGACCTAAATTCAAGGAAACCTTGAACATTTTTGCCACAAGCCGAAGATCAGCAAAATCCCTAGGAAGGGTTGGATCTGATACCAATGTAACAAACATTAATTATATAATAGTTAAACAATTAAACAATTAATAGTTAGGTTAATTAAGTCATTATGAAAGGAGGCGTCTCCTCATCATGAATGTCCAAGCCATATTTAAGGCCAAGACATCATTGTAATATGCATCATCTAATATATATTGTTCTTATTTATCATCCAACATGATAGTCTGATTCGACCGACTATCATGTTGGATGATAAATAAGAATAATATATATTAGATGATGCATATTATAATGATGTCTTGGCCTTAAATATGTCTTGGACATTCATGATGAGGAGACGCCTCCTTTCATAATGACTTAATTAACCTAACTATTAATTGTTTAATTATTTAACTATTATCTTATTAATGTTTGTTACAAAGACCTTGTTTTTTGCACAAATAAACTTGTGTATATATTTAGAGTAGTGCCACTGAAAATGTTCTAAGCATCTTGGACATGCACAAAGCCCCTTTGTTTGAATCCCTACACTTCAATAACTAATGTTTTAGAGGGGAAAAAATGTGTAATGGATCTATGCAAATTCAACCGAAAATAAAATATGATGTGCAAATATGTAAAATAATTTTTGTACCTAAAAATACACCAAGTCATGGGAAATTGTGAATTTTCCAACATAGTACACCATAAAACATGAAGGACGTGATATGTCATACATTCTTATGCATTTCCATAACAATTGAATCTCATCAATAAACGTCGCAATATAAACATCCATTTTTTCACTTGATGGTTTCCTGAAACAATGAGGCTTGGAATAAGGTGCTCCTTTTCTAACACTCATCCATGCAGGAATATTGTATACTATCAATCCAACTAGACAAATAGTATAATTTGGGCTTAGGAATGAGAAAGGGAACACTATGATTGATTACAAGGCCTAACCTAATATTATGTGGTCCATCTTTAAATTTTTTTGGCCATTTATATTCTATGTGTTTCATCGCATTGGATTCTGTCAAAATTCACATGAATCCATCTTTACTCCTATTCTATACATGCTAGTCCATCAACTGTGCAAGTGAATTGCAACAAAACATTTGTTGAAGTCTAGGTATATTTGGCATGTGCCTTGAAAAATTATTTGGAATTGTAGTACTCTGTATATCTATACAATATCTCTTCTCCTTCCATACATGACATTCTTGATAGTTTTTGTATTCATCTCTGTATAAAATGCAATCATTCTTACATGCATGAATTTTCTTATATTCAATCCCCAAATATATTGGAATAATTGATGCGCTTCTCTGCAAGTTCATGGCAACACATTATCTTCAAGGAATTATTTATCTTTTAGCGCCCTGTAAGATTGTCATACATCGAATAAATTAAATATTTTGATTATTTAAAATATATGGTTTAAGCTAAAAAAACATAAATAAAAATTAAGTTAATAGATATGTGATAGATATATATAGGTTAGTTACAACAATTGACTATGCAACTCCACAAAGATAATTCTTGTCAGAAGGGTAGTGAATTTCTTGTCAAACCAACCAAAACAATGACTTGATTTCTAGTAGTATTAGTGTGAAAGTTAGTTTTGGTGTTCTACTTACAGTCGATTTGAACTCAATTGTCTTCACTACTTTCTTGATGGAGTCACTAAGGTTTATATCATCAACATTATGTTGTTGGAAATTATTCTTTATATCATAACTATTGTCAACTATAGGATCATCATTACTTCCATCCCCATAGAAACTTGTGAGTATTTCATTTAGTCCTTCTTCATGCACTTCACTTTCATCATTATCTTCACTAGCAATACTAGGTGGCATGTCATCATCATATGCTAATGCCATCAACTATTCAAATTTTTCACGTGGTAGTCTTCTATTTAATACTTCTCTTTTTGCCTTAGTGTGATTTAATGGATGGTTTGGATCATCCTGTCCAAATATTAAGAGCCCAATTGGATTTGGACTACTAGTAGGTCTGTCGATGTCAACAACATCAACCTAACATACAATGTGGTCATAATGTAGTATTAGACAACCATTTGATAAAATATTGAAACCATTTCAATGATAAAAATAAAATAGTATAAAAAAAATACAAAAACTCTCTCTCTCTCTCTCTCTCTCTCTCTCTCTCACACACACACAGACACACACACACACATTAAAGCATACTTTGATCCATTCATTCATAAAAAAACATTAGAATTCATAACGCAAACAAAAATTTTGCATTCTTAGTTTCAAAAACAAGACGCACTCATTTCTTATCCTTTGTTTTTCTTCCCTTAGGAATATCCCTAAGGATACCTTCCTCTTCTCTCCTCTTTCATGCAGGAATACATTTTATAAATGGGTATTTAATCAATAACTCATCCCCAATAGTGAGGTATGTAATATTCTAAACTATTATAAATGTTTCAACCTGTCTTTCCATATCTCCTTCTTTATCATTTATAACCTCAACAAATTGACAATTTGGTCTTATAGTAGGGTCCTTTCCCTTACTACTATTTATAAATCATGCAATATTTGTATGTGTGTATGCATGAACATCTATATACATTATATTTCCTCTATTCACTTTGTCATCTCTTTCCAACTGCAGATGACGTGTATACATATTTGAATTTAGACCATATCTAGACATACTATGCTTGTATTCCACTAGCATCCTCCATTAACCACTAGAATATGATGGTCCATAATATGGCATTAATATCCTAGTGTTTTGTTGTGATGTGATTCTATATTTTGATCCCATAAGGAAATTTTCAACAATTAAAAGGACCAAATTTTCTCCATGAATATTGGAGGTTCATATCATGTAGTTGTATCCCCATAAATTATATACATCATATACAGCAGGTAGTTGTTGGTCACTAGGCCAAGCACAATATAATTTTCCATCAAATGTTTCTTTATAAATTGACCTCAACTTCCATGGAAATTACTCATCTCCATCACATTCATTCTCATATGGTTTGTACTCCCCTTGTCCCTTGTCCTTGAGTAGGTCATGCATCTTTAAACATGTTCTTGTTCTGTTACTCATTTTCATGATTTACTCATCTTCTAAGTTATTATATGTGCACATGGAATTGTTATATGTATCAATTTATTGAAATTAATCACCCTCTAGACTATAAGTAGGTGACTCGGGAAACTTTAAACCAAAAACCATCTCCTGCAAGTATTTAATAATAAAAATAATAATTTTTGAAACAAAATATTCAACATGTGACTAAATTATTTATACATGTATATCATTTAAAATATGAGGGTGGGCTTACCACAATTCCCATTGGATCTGAATCAATTGTAGGAGGCATAGTACCCACTTGAAGATCATCATTTATATAATGTATTTGTACAATACCACATTTGAATTCTTTATTTCCATGAAATTTTGAACATCCACATACAACAATTTTCTCAAAGTATTCATCCCGTGTACTATCATCATTACCCACCTCTTTTTCAGTCCAATGTGATTCTATTGTATCTCTATAATCTATCGTCATATTTTCTTCCACACATTGTCCTCTACATGAATTAACAATAGGAGGTCAACGTCTACGTACACTCTGTCGTTGTTACTTAGCAAACTGCTTCAAATTTGCATTTTCTCCAATTGAATTATCAACCTAGCATAATCAACAACATGCATTAATTATTTATTTCAATGAAATAAAAAAACATCCGCATAAAAAAATTTACTCAAAATACTCATCACATGTAATATCACTAAGGCAAACCTCATGTTCACTGCACCCATTTTCCGGTGCATTTGTTGAATCAATCAACATATCCTCTTCCACCCACTTTGTACTCTGGCGCCTTTTAATAATACAGGCTTCACCTCCATGCACATTATTTGTATTTTAGACCTTAAATAATCAACCACATGTGTCATTTGTTGACAATATTGAATAATAAACTAAATAATCTAATTTTCCTGAAAAAAAAATGCATCACCTTAAGTTATTAGAGTTATTAAAATATTAAATTATGATATTTAAAAACTTAATGTGATATCTTTGTCCTTCATTTATACAACATCTCTTAAATCATCCTTTGAAGTATCTCGATGCAAATCCATTGCCTCCTTTCCTTCCTGTACAATAATAGAACACGATATTTAAATTTAATAAATAGATAGAAGTAATACTATGCACTAGAGAACAAATTTTCAACATGACTTTAAACTCTAAATTCATAAGAACTTTTAACTTTAAATGTTTTCGCATGACATGTTTATGTAATTTTTATATGATTTAATAGATTTATCATTTCTAGTATCACATATGTTTTATTTCTCAGAACAATTAAGGAGATGGAATTAAGAGTGATGTTGAGTAGGGGTATTTATGGGCTTCATATTTGTCATGGTTGTCCTTGTCGGCAAGGAATAAAGTATTCACAAGGCAAAGAGAATCTCAAATAATTTACAACTTCATTCTTGGATCAATAGAATTTTGTTTATTCTTATTTGAATGAGTTTTACNTTTTGTTGAAACCCCCTCCCAATACTTAAAACCTCCTCTCCACCCCTTTTTATACCTCAATCCTTATAAACCACCCTACCCACCCCCACCTTAAACCCCTTGTTCCCCCAATACCTGCAATATATTGGTTTGATTTTTGATAATTTTAAAACCCACAATATGAACTAACGTGATAGGATATTGGCCATCAAGTGAAGCCCCCATGGAGTTTTATTCATTGTAATTTGCTCCTAGTGGTTTTGCTAAATTGGTGTTCATCTTGTGATAGTCACGTGAATTAGATATATCATTGATACAAAAGAAACACATTAAGTTTCCAATTGGTGGATTAGTGTAAGAAGTTATGTTCAACACAAATGAAGTTTCAATATTATTTTTTAATAATATTGTGTAGTCACATGAATTAGATATATCATTAATACAAAACAAATACAATAAGTTTTCTTACCCTCAACACAAATGAGGTTTCAATATTTTTTTTTGAATAGGATTATGGGTGATGTGTGCTAGGGTGTGTTGATGTTTTAGTTAGGGATTAGTGGACTTGGATCTAGGGTTGAGTTAGTGATATTGTAACCATCAAGAGTTCAAAATACATAGGATTTTGCGAAGTTATAGTAGTTATGATTTAAGGTTGTTAGAGGCTAGTGGGATTATAATGGTTTTGGCTTAATTTCTATTTGAGACTAACCAATGAAGAAATTTATGTAACAAAGTCATAATGTCCTTAGAATCCCTATAGATGTCACTCACATGAAGGAATAATAACATTGGGTCTATTCCTACATCCATGTTTACAAACCATGTCACACCAAATGACTCCACCCTAATTATCATATGTTAATGACCCATATGTTAATGAAGTGAGTTAATATGCATATCAACCCTTCTCAAATTAGTACTAGTAGTTAGCTAATTGGAAATTATTTTCTAAATCTATAGAGGTAGGTGAATGGACCTTGAAAAATATACATATATTTGGTAAATTTTTAGTAGAAAAAAACCTTTGGATTCTAATTTAAAATAAGTTTTTATGGAATAGAATAATAAATCATAAATATAGTATCAATTCCCTTAATAGTTATCTTTAGAAGTCCAAGAAAGAGCATAGAAAATGTGTCTATCAAATGGAAGGTATTAGTTTTAGCATTTCCAATTATTGGAAACCATCTAACATGGAAAGTTGGGAATGGGGAGAAGGTGAGAATAGGGGTTGACTCAATTATGGGGTGTGATGTAACAATGTTCATAAATTCTGAATTGATAAATTTCCTTCGAGAGAGAGTTTCTTCGCTCTAAATCAAATAATGGATCTTATTACTATTAATGTATGGTAGCAATGGTGGAGGGTTGGATAGTCTTTAGACCTAGAAGGAGATTGGGAAAAAAATTGGAATTCTTATTTGGCATAGTTAAAAAATGGACACATTAAACTAAGGGAAGACTTGGATACTTTGAACTCGAATCTATATGTATGTATGTTAAAAATTAAAGCAAGCACGACTCCAATACCACTATATATATATATATATATATATATATATTTAAATAATATGAAAAATTTAAAATTAAATATGAAAAATTAAAATATTTAGAAAATTTAAAACATCAAAACAAAGAGAATAGGCCTGATCCTGGCCCCCAATTACATACCAAATCTAAACAAGGGACAGAGTAGGTGTTTCATATAGCGCCCTTAACACTAGAGGAAACACCCCCAATTACATCTATGTGGTCTTCTTAGCGTGACCTTAGGCGTGAGCTTGGATGCTACAATGGGCATCTTGTTGCACCGAATAGGTGCATTCTACAGCCTAGTAGGGGAGAGATGTCTAACTCCTTCCGTGCTCATCTTAGAGATGACATGTGTCCTTTATAAAAATGATAAAAAATAACGGGTTAGCTTTAATTACATTTAAATTATTTAAAAATGCATATATATAAAACAACATAAACTAGATAAACTAAAATCATAAACATTGGATTATACATTTCCACTCTAAAAAAGAGTTTGCACCTTGAAATATTTGATCCCTCTCGATGTTTGTATATCCTCTTTTAGATGGATCTGTGCTAGTTAAATGGTATATAACTCAGGTTTAAACTTGAAAAAGAAAAAAAATGTTCGATCCATGATTTGCTTAGTGAAACTCCCTCAAAATCACTCAAAATCCTGCCAAACTTATTTTTACCATCAAAAAGAAAACAAAATCTGTTTTCTTTCGAAAATACCATAATCTTACCTCATAATCAAAGATTTCAAAGAGAAAACGGACCAGAATTTGTCTTAGGTTATTGAAGAGCTTGACCAATCAGATTTGCTTCAAGTTTTTTTGCTGAGAGGAGGGATTTGACGCTAAAATTTACTTTGGTATTTAAACAACTAACTCCCTTCTATATGATCCACGATTGAGGATGAGGGATCCCAATTCGTCCTTCCATATTTCTGATTAAAGAAGAGGGAAGAAGATTTTCATTTGAGGAAGACGCTTAGCATTCAAGACCAAATAACATAAAATTTTGGGGTTTTGTCGGGGAGAGGCACTTCAATACTCAAGAGGGAAAGTGTTGAAGGAAACAATACTCAAGAGGGAAAGTGTTGAAGGAAATACTCCAAGAAGAAAGGTATGGTTTTATAAGTTTATTGATTTAATTTATTTTTTATTTTTTATTTTTTTATTGTACAAAAACGTTTTTATAACCTTAAATATGTATAAATATTAGAAAATCTTAATTTTTACGGAAATTTTTTCAACGTAGATTCATTGTTGGCTTCTTTAGGAATTGAATGTTTAAAAAACTTTAAAATATTTCTCCTGAAACATTGATACAAATAGATCAACTGTAATCCCGACAAAATCCTCAAGCTCCTTATGCTAATGAAACAATTCCACTGGATTCAATTGATTCTCCATGCACTCCTGGGAGAAGCAAAAGACATAGGAGAAAAATAGTAAAAACCACAAGAAAAATTATCGATAAAGGTGTCGAAACTTCTGGTGTAGTGGAAACACCTATAACACAAAATTATATTCCCCCCTTGGCATCATCTACATCAACGATTGGTACCATAGGTACATTAATTGAGTATAATTGTGTCACTAGTAAAATTAGATGAACATGTGTTGGTATAACGTTAATGGATAGGTTGAGAGAGGCATTTTAAAAAATATTTAAATACCATCTACATCTCCCATTTCCAAAGATTATCCCTTTACCTCAAAAAAATGGTCATACAAGATAAGGAAACAAAATTCGGTGAAAACATAGGTGCCTTGGAATTGCAAGAGGTTCCATTGTAACTTGACCAAAAAATAAAATAAAAAATTGTTAATATTTCTTTAAAATTTGTTATGCCAAAATAAAAGGATCATTGTAAGAACACCAAGCACATCAGAAAAGAGAACACAATGGTTTATCCTGGGAAACCCTTCTTAAGATTTTAAAAGTTGTTATGCCAAAACAAAAAAGGATCACTGAAAGAATAAGAAACATAGAAAAAAAAAAGGAGAACACAGATATTTATCCTGGGAAACCCTCGTCGAAATAAAACCTAGAAAAAATTCCTCGATATAGAATTCAACCAAGTACATTGTAAGACCCAAGAATGAGACTAGGCAGCTTCCTTTTCCTCAGATGTATTTTCCCCTCTCTATAAAGAACTTGCTTGAGTTATCTTCTTGTCCAAATTAGGGATGTTCCTCTCCTATTTATACTAGTCAACTTAGAGGCATAATAAACCAACAGGGTCGACTTCTCCTTGCTTCCAGGGCCAACTTTCCTTGGAAGACTCAAAGATACATTTTAATAATAATTTTGTGGGTACTATTGACTCGATGTACAATGGATGTTTTACCTCAATACTTCACATGACTAAATACATCAATGAAATCCCTAACCGGAGGAACAACATCTCTAGAGGGGGTACTAATAGTAATAATATGAGATATAATATCTTTCACAGTTACATTTCTTTAACACTCCCTTAGTAACAAGGAAGGTATTCTACAACAACTATACATCTATACAAATCATTGGTGATTCTATATGTCATAGGATGTTTTGAACAACTATATCATCATCATCGTCATCCATGGAACATCATCATCACAGATATCTCTGGCATTATTTTGAAAATCATCTTGAGCATCATCATCTCGAACATCATAATATCTGGCATCATCTTGAGCATCGTAATCTATGGCATCATCTCAAGCATCATCTCGAGCATCACCTTCAATATCATCAGTATACAAATACTGAGTTGAATCACCCATACAATAACCAATGTTGGAACATCATCATATGCAACTAAATGTAGGTATCGTCCACAAGGAATGCAGGACCACTCTCATCAAGAGAGTAATATCATCCACAAGACCATCCTCAGCCAACAAGTGCTAGAGCCACTCTTAAAAATATAGTGTTTTTATCCACAAGACCATCCTCAACAAGGATACTATCATTTGCAAATAAATGCAAGACCACTCTCTATATGAGAGTACTATCGTTTTCAATACCATCCTCAGGAGACAAGTGTTGGGACCAATCTCAACAAGAGAGTTTTCTTGTTCACAAGACCATCCTCAACAAGGATAATATCGTCCACAATACCATCTTCAACGAGCAAGTTTTGGGACCACTCTCAACAAGAGAGTGTCCTTGTCTACAGGATCATCCTCAATAAGGATACTATTGTCCACAAATGAATGCAGGATCTCATCCTCAAATGAATGCAATACCACTCTCCATATGATAGTACTATCATTTGCAATACCATCCTCAGCTGAAAAGTGTTGGGACCACTCTCATCAAGAGAGAGTGTTCTTGTCTGCAGGACCACCCTCACTGAAGTGAATGTTAGGATACACTCGTCTACAAATGAATGTCAAACCTCATCAATATATGCAGGCATATGGAGAAACTTGATCGTACTTCTCTACATTGGCATACCACTGCCATCTCATACTCAACAATAATCTCCTCATAACTCCCTCTTTCTAGGAAGATCATTTCATACTACATCAAGCTTGTCTCGAAAGAGCTCAAACTTTACACGAGACATAGGATTAGTTAGCACATCAACAATGTATTCCTCTTTAGGAACATACTGGAGCATCACTTCTCCTCTCTACACCATATCCCATATGTAGTGATACTTTATTTATATATGCTTTGACCTATCATGAAACATCGGGTTCTCTGTTAGCTTGATGCATCTCTAGTTGTCACAATAAATATCAGTTGCATCCATCTCTGCATCAAACAATCCTACAAATAACTTGTGAATCCATATTGATTCAATACAAGGATGAACATGTTGTAATGTACTCAGCCTCGGTTGTGCTAAGGGATGGCTGAGGGAAACATTGGTTTGATTTCTACTAAGCCATGAGATCACACATGATCCCAAACTGAAACAACATCCTGAAGTGTTATTTTTGTCTTCAACACTTCTTGCCCGATCTGAATCAACATAGCCATACAATTTGAACTCATTATCGGATGCATATCCGAGGCCACAATAAAATGTACCCTTTAGGTACCTATTCACATGTTTTGTTGCAACTAGATGAACATGTCGAAGCTCCACCATATACTGACTGAAGGTGTTCACTGTGAAACATATATATGGTATTGTATTTGTCAAATACATTAGTGAACTAATAATTTGTGTGTATAATGTGACATCTACTCTTTCTAAAGAGTCATCATTCAGGATATTTAGTTTTGTCACCATTGGAGTGTTCATTTCCTTATAATCCAACATCCCAAATATCTTTAGGATCTCAACTATATATTTTCCTTGGTTTAGAAAACTCTCATCTGGAAATTGCCATACTTCAAGACCTAGAAAATAATGCATCGTGCCAAGGTCTTTCATGTCAAATTATTCTGCAAGCTTCCTCTTACACTTGCTGATGAGATTTGCTTCTCCTATAAAAAATAGATCATCTACATATAACTGTAATATCATGATCCCATAATTTACAACCTTATAGTAAAGGTTGGAATCCACTTTACTTTTGGTAATGCCCAAGTCATCAGGAATCCAACAATTCTTCCATACCATGCTTTGGGTACTTGTTTCAACCCATATAGAGATTTATTTAGTATCTATACATGTGTCCCCTTGTCATGAGTCTTAAATCATGGTGGTTGTTCAATATGTACTTCTTCTTCTATAACACCATTTAGGAAGGTTGTTTTTACGTCCATTTGATGTAGCTTCCATTTCATCTTGGCTAGAAAGGAAAGGATAGTTCTGATAGAAGTATATCTTGTTACTGGTGAAAATTTTTCTATATAATCAATTCCTTCCTTTTGTGAAAATCCTCATGTGACAAATATTTCTTTGAACTTTTCAATACTACCATTTGTTGAATGCTTTGTCTTGAAAATTCATTTTGAAGACACTACTGACTTGTCCTTTGGTATTGGAACCACATCTGAAACATCATTCTTTATAATATATTGGTATTCGTCGATCATGGTGTCTATCCATTCCTTCTTCTTTGAATCTTCTTCAAAACTTGTGGGTTCTTCGTCAACAAGGTTGCACATTAATACCACATAGTTAGAGTATATTTTGTGTCTCTTACTTCCTTCCGGTGCACCATATACTTTTTCTTCTCCAACTATATCATGATCCCAAGATGGTATTCTTTTTGTTGAAATCATCTCTTGGGGTGTTTCCATGGGTCCTTGGGATTCTTCCATGTCATGATATTCTGCTATAGGATCTTCTTCAATGTCTCTAACTAGTGGTCTGGTAGCTTCTATTATTCTAGGATCCTCCTCCTCTTCTTCATGATATTCATCTGCATATATCTTTTTGGATTTATTGAAGGTTGTATCTTCATCAAATGCATCATCTCTATTGATATCAATCTGACGGAAACCTATAATGTATATTATGTAAGCTTTTGATTGGTCAATGTATCCAACAAATATTTCCTTCTTTCCTAAAGAGTCAAATTTTGATCTTTTCTTATTTGAAATAAGTAAGTACACGTGACAACCGAATATCTTCACGTGGATGAATTCAAGATTTTCACCAGTGAACATCTCTTCTGGGGTTTTGTTTCCAATATCACTGTGATATATTCCATTATGTACATAGATTGTGGTTCTTGTTTCTTCGTCCCATAAATGCATAGGCAGATCTTGATCATGGATCATTGCTTTGACTACTTCCATGATGGATCTATTCTTCCTTTATCTCACTCCATTCTATTGGGGATTATAGGGTATGGTAAGCTCCCTATTGATCCCATCATCCTTACAGAAATCCTTGAATACATTTCAAGGTAATTCTCCTCCATTATCTAATCTTAAGGTCTTGATCTTCTTTTCAGATAGATTTTCGATAAGAGCCTTAAATTCCTTGAACTTTTGAAATACTTCGTCTTTGTCTTTGAATAAATATATCCAAGTATTACAAGAGTAGTCATCAATAAAAGAGACATAGTACACATACCCGCTTAAGGATGTAGATAGCATTGGTCCACACACATCAGAGTGGACAATATCCAACATCCCTTTTTCTTTGTTGTTACTTCTTGGGAATTGGTTCTTGGCTTTATTTCCTAGAGCACATACCTTGAATGCTCCTTCATGATTGATATGGATATCTAATAGACCTGTCACTTCCTTTTTCACAATTGGAAATGCTTTATAGTTCACATGAGCAAGTAATTATATACCAAAGTTCACATGGGATGATGATACTGGTTGTAAGGGATGAGTCTATGTACCCCTTCAATTTTTAGAGTCCTCCTTCTTCAACGCCAATTATAGTAGCATCATATATTGTCTTTACTTCCAGCCAAGAACTGCACCATCGTGAAAGGAAACTCTAAAACCTTTCGTATCTAGAGCTGGAATAGAAAGACGATTCTTATTCAAACCTAAAACATATAAGACTTCTTTCATTTTCAGGAAATTTCCATATTTTAATATGTAAGAGGATTCTCCCATTCCTTTGATGGGGTACTGATAAACATCTCCAATTTGTACCTTGTGTGAATTCTCTTTTTGGGTAAGACATGAGACAAAATCTTTATGACATGTCATATGTCTGGAAGAACCATTGTCTATAAGCCAAGTGTCACTTCCATGAGATATTGATCCTATGAGAGATCAAATTAGGACATACTCTTCATTAGAGTCTTCATTTTCTCTAGCCCTCTCCTTATCTGATTCATTTTCTTCAGCTGCATGGGCATGGTACTTTTAGTTATTCTTCTTGAACTGGTCTTTCTTAAGAGGACAATTTCTAGAAATGTGTCTCATCTTATGACATGAATGGTATTCAAAGGATGAGTAATCCTTTCTAGGTCTCTTACCTCTTTTGAATTCTAGTGGTCTTCTGGAAGGTGATCCCTGACTCTTCGTTTTGTTTCTTTTGTTCTTTACATGATCAGCTAGATATTTATTTTCATTATCATTTAGCTTCTATTCTCTATTTTTTATCCTTATTCTTCTTGTACACATTATTCCCATAGATTTCTAAACTTGGTTAACTTTCTTCTAGCACATATTCCTCTAAGGAAGGAATCCCATTCTCTCAAGAGGTCATTTAGGGTGGTCATTACCACTTCTTCTTCTTACACCATGTAATCAATGGATTCTAGTTGTTCTTTGATCTCAAATACCCTTGAAAAGTATGATTGCATAGATTATGTCTTCTGTATATTCACACCCTTGAGTTGGTTTCCCAAGGTCATTCTTTTGTTGATGTTCTTGCCTTGAAACACACTAGTTAGTGCATCAAACATTCCTTTGGAGTATTCTTTGAAGACACATGGGGAATCAAATGATCCTTGATAGAATAAGCTATGATCCTCTTGGCTTTTATCATATCATTTTTGTGCTTGGCATTTGCCTCATCTCCCTATGGTTCCTTAAGCTCATCTTTGATATAGACTTCTAGGTCACGTTCTTCAAGGACATTGAGCATGACTCTATAATTCCATGCTCTCAAGTTCTCTACTTCCTCAATATTTTCATCAATATTGGTATTGTTTCTCATCTTTAATGAATGAGAGAATCAAATGGAAATATAGGATATAGAACTTACCAATTTTAGGACTTCTTATGGAATCTACTTCAGGATGACCTAGGATTTGAATGGAAAACCATAGGTTTTCCAACTGATATCACTTATAGAGATAATTGGAGAAAACTATGTGCCTCCCCAAGGAGATCTAGATTGTATCTTTCTTTTCTAAAATCTGTGGATGGAACCTTGAAAAATATGATGCCCTAGTTTCTACTGGCAGTAATGATAGGTCAAGAAGTGAAAATCCACAGAATTGCAAACTGCTTCAATGCAAAGATGTGCCCTCCTAGGATGAGTTGAATGGTTCTAATTTTATGAGTGATATGTGGAAGGAGGTGTCTAGAATAGTGTTCCCTATGTTGTTGTATTGCCGAAAACTATTGCGCAATCTCTTCTTTTAGGTTGCCTATGGTACCTTGTTAATATTTTAAAATTTGTTATGCCAAAACAAAAAAGGATCATTGAAAGAATAACAAGCACAACAAAACAAAAGAGAACACAAATATTTATCCTAGGAAACCCTCATGGGGAATAAAACCTAGAAAATTTTCCTCGATACAGATGTCATCCAAGTTTGGTGTAAGACCCAAAGAATAAGACTAGACAACTTCCCCCTCCTTATATAGATAGTTTATCCTCTTTGTAGCGAACTTTCTTGAGTGCTCTTCTTATACGAATGAGGGAGGTGCCTCTCCTATTTATACTAATCAACTTAGAGGAATAATGACCCAACAAGTTTGAA
Organism: Pseudotsuga menziesii; assembly: GCA_001517045.1. Lineage (NCBI taxonomy): Eukaryota > Viridiplantae > Streptophyta > Pinopsida > Pinales > Pinaceae > Pseudotsuga > Pseudotsuga menziesii. Next base: position 458,701 of record LPNX011231375.1, on the reverse strand, counting down.
TTATCCTTGCTTCCATGGATGACTTGCCTTGGAAGACTCAAAAATACATTTTAATAATACTTTTGTGGGTACTACTGATCCAACTTACAATGGAGTTATTACCTCAAGAATTTACATGACTGTTATCAACCCAAATGGCACTTGTCTGTCCGAGTGCCGACATTCTTTATGTTGGTACACAAAAGGACATATTAGGATTGAAGTTTGCCAAAACACTATATATGGGCATGACTTGGGATGCATTTACCCTTGAACCAGTTTGACATATTATTTTTCTAAGTGTTGAGTTGCATACACGACTATCCTCATTGCAACTCGCATATGTACGTGACTGTTTCCATTGACAACTTGCATACTGTACACAACTATCTACATTGCAACCCGCGTACATCAGCGTATGCGGGTTTCCTTTAAGCAACTTGCGTGTCATACGCGGGTTGCCTATATCAATAGTCACATACATCTTTATTCAACATTAAAAATAAAAATCACTATTAGTGGAGATTAGTTGGGCCCTAATCATTAACTATCCTAGCTGTTTCAACTTCCTCAACCTTCGAAACCACTCTATTTCCCAAAGTATAAATAGAGGGCTTGGGGAGGGAATTAATGAATCAAGTTTGGAGAGCAAAGTTATGCTAGTGATATATCTTCAAAAGTCTTAGAGTAGCAGAACTTAGATTCCTTTGGTTGCAGAGGAGTCCTTGTCTCAGAAGCTGGGCTATATTCTTATCTCATTCATTGATTGTTAATAAAAAGAATTCTTCTTCCAACATTGTGTTGAGTCTCTTTCATGTATCATGGTTAATGAATATTTTGATTATGTACTAGAGATATTGTTCATCTAAACTCTTATATATACATGTATAAGATTGTACTTGGAGAATTTGCTCTTTGCAGGTGAAGGAGGTGCATCCCTGGAAGCTTTGAAGAGAAGAAGAACAAAAGAAGATCAAGCTTGGATCAACCATCGATAATCGGGTAAGTCAATACTTTCTTCCTATTTCCTTTTTGTTCTTTTTTAAAGTTGATTTTCTGCAAGGTTAGTAGTAAGCTGGTAACCCCAAACCCTAGGTTACAAGGGTGTTTAATCCTGAACAACAGAACTAGCGACTCCACTGGGGAGACCAACCTGCTGTGGGTTAAATCCTGTAGATCCTTGCCCAGTCTTTGCTTTGATTCAGTGTGTGGTTTTATGTCTTAGTTTGAACTTGTAGTAGTGTTTTGGAGACCTTTATAATTTTTCTTTTTTTGAAAAATGTTTATCCTGTATGCGGGTTGTTGTGATACACAGTCGCGTACACAGACTTGTGTATGCGGGTTGCTGTATTGAACAGTTGCGTATAGTACGCGGGTTTCTCCACTAGACAGTCGCATACATACCTTGGCAACAAAATTTTTGGGTAGGGTTGCTTGTCCCTGTCCTTTTTGGATTTTTTCTTTCTTTGTGGTCTTCTAGTACTGGCATTTCATTGTAGGTTTGAAAGCCCTGTTAACCATACTTCGTGCTTTTTAGTAATCCCTTGAGTTTTTGTTTGGTTGGATTTTCTTTCTTTTAGCAATTTGAAGTGGATTTTCCTATTGGGTGATAAGTCCAAGTGTTGTGTGTCTGAATCAGTGATCAGGGTTCTAGATACCGTGCATCCCGTGCTATTTCCAAGTAGTGTCGGTTTGTCACTTACCTTTTATTGATTTCAGTGGATTTCATCCATTGTGTCTTCCCAAGTTAGGTTTGTTCCAAGTTTATTCCTTAGGTGATTGATCTTTGGTTCTTATGAGTCCGCTTTACTTCATTTTGCTTGCTTTATATAGTTTGATTATTCAAGCATACTCAAGAATTTTTTGCATTTAGGTGCATAGTAATTTTTGAAGAATTTGAAAAGTGAAAAGAAAAGCATTGGAAACATTTGCATTTGAATTGCATATGGTAGTTTTACTTTCAGTTTTTAAATAAAATCTCAAAAATTACTAAAATATGTCTTAGTTTTCTCTTTCCTAGTTGCATTTTCATTAGTTCATATTTACAAAAAAGAAAAAGAAGCTTGCTTTAAGTAGTGATAATTTGCTTTGGAATTCATTTATACACATGTTTTACTTTTCTTATCGAGTCTATAATATCATAGTCATTCACGCCACTTACCCTCTGATTAAGAACAACCCTTAAAATGAACTCTATAATTTAAAATTTATTAGTAAGTTTTGTTTTATAGGGTCATACACCTACTAGCTTAGGCAAGACTTGTGGGATAGGAAGTGTAAACTCCCCATAAGTACTTAAATTTAGACATAGTTGGCCAATCGATAGGTAAATCCTTCTCTATGTTGATAGCATCTGGGAAGCTCCTCTCAAATGGGAGTTAAGCACGAGGTCGCATGGAGGCATTGGATTGAGGAGATAACCCTATGATTCCTTGTCGAAACGTAGACCAAGGTTTTTACGCATATGGGGATTCTGTCCTAGAGAGAGTTTCAGGATTTGCTACCCTGCCCATGCATACGAATCAGGCTTGCGATTGTCCCCCCAGACTATTGAAATAGTTAAGGTAGCCTCTAGTCTCTTGGACATCTAGGGTTTATACACAGGTAAACTGGAAGGCTATTTCTAGTTCACCTTGGACGGGATTGGAAGGTAACCCTTGTTGAAAGTGTAGGATGGCGCTGGGTGATTCCTTCGCTTATGCCTAAGAACCTCTTCAAGGACACCAAGAAACTGTCTCTCAGCTTTCTTCGGGAAAGCATATCTTATACCCCTTGTGATTGTTGAGACTTTAGGAAATTTTTGTAGTGATTTATCTGTGGTTTGTCTTGTGTTTTTAGCCGACCTTAGGGTGTGAAGCTCAAACTTACAATCATGCAAGACCAATCTATCATAAGGTCACAAAGGTTGCAAAACCTTCCTCCGCTCATCACATTGGAACCTACACCTCCCAGTCAAAGGCAGAGATTAGAGACAGACGATTCTTTCGAACCGATAGGAGTTAGTGAAGTTTTGGGTGAACCAGAACTTAGGGCAAAACATTTTAATTTAAACATAGTTGAGATAGAAGACTTGCAGGCTGACGAGTTTGCAAGGAATTTTAATTCACCTCTAACTCACTTAAATGATCTGGCGATCGTTCAAGTTCATCCTTTCAATCCACCCATGATTGGTGTCCCTTTGGGAAGAATAATGTCTACTGCAGGAGAAATACCTTCTACGTCCACCTCAGTCGCTCCAGCTGGAGGGGTGCTACCTCCCCCGGTAGGTGCCCCTAGAACAAGTATACCTACTACACCGTTAACTCCAGCTAGCCAAGTGGTTCAACCACTGGCTCCCACAATTTTAGCAGGTGCTTCTGGTGGTATGGTCACTGGGATTCCTAGTGTACCTATAGTTCCTACTTCCTTCGCACACACTACCCAGAGTGGTCCTTTAGGATCCTTAGCTTTCGTCCAAGGTTTTCCTTGGAATGGGGAGCACATTCCCCCATCCACTCCATACGTAGGCCCAACACCCACATATGTAGGGGTGTAGTTTGGAAACCATAATCCTTATGGTCAAGGTTGTCAAACTCTGGTTTCAGCTCCATTCATGAACTCTCCTTTTTCTCTTTTCAGCAGAGGGATACCTGCTGCTGTATTCCAAACCCCAGCTTCAACTAGGGCAGCTAGAACCTCTTATACTGCACCACACATAAACAATTTGTTGGCTTATGGATGGAATCCCTTCCAAAGCAGCCCATCCACTTCACAACCGGAAACAGGGGGCAACCCCACCTTCACATATGGGAATATGGGGGCAAGTCCCTCTAATCCCCAAGCCGGTACTTTTAGTGCTCCAGTTAGACCCAAGCTCCCTTTCCTGGAAACATTAAATTTTCCAGATTTGTCAAAACTAATGAATGACCCGATAAGACATGACCCCTCCTGGCCACCTATACCTACCAAGCTTCCCTCGAATATCCCAAAATTCAAAGACAAAGTTGGTGATGATCCTGGAGTTCATGCCACCACTTTCCATTTGTGGTGTTCTTCCAACTCACTGAACGAGGATTCAGTTCAGTTGAGGTTGTTTGGCAAAGAACTTTGACCAGTACTGCAGAAAAATGGTATATTGAATTTCCTTCTACTGCATTTAGCATTTTTTGGGACTTGGTTAATGAATTTCTTAATCACTTCCAGCTTCCTGTTCGATATGATTTCGAGACAAACTTGTTGTCTACTTTCCAGCAGGACAAGACCACCCATATTTCGGATCACATCCAAGAGTGGAGAAGATGGAAGAGCCTATTCAAAGCCACTATTCCTCCCGAGTTCTTATTAGAATGGTTCCTTAAATCCCTATTGCCATATATATCTAAGGATGTATCTACTGCGGGAGTGACAAATGAGGAAGAAGCTATCCTCAGGGCCCAGCAACTAGATTTGATATATTCTCAGTCTGGGATCTTATATGAGATTATCATTAGAGGAATTTTGAGGTCTAAAATGGGCCTCCTAAGGAAAATAATAAAATAATATTTATTAAATTTGGAGGAAAAAAGAAAAAAACTACTTTTGTGTTCGTATTTTCAACATATCTCCCTATGTTTTTACTCAAATTTCGATTAGGAGAGCTCGTTGGATGCATAATTTGATTCTGCATCCAATGAGTACCCACCCTGCATACTTTTGACGGACCTTGCTACACCAAAAACAAGAAATACCTGAAAAAATGTGATGATGTCATCATCATCACGTTTTTTCAAGTATTTCTTGTTTTTGGGGTAGCGAGAACTGTCAAAAGTATGTAGGGAGGGTTATTGTTGGATGTGGAATCAAATTCCACATCTATTGAGCTCTCCCGATCAAAATTTGAATAAAAACACAGGGAGATATGTCGAAAATACAAACAAAAAAAGTAGTTTTTTTTATGACAAATATGTTAATTCAACCATTATGGTTGACTCATTTTATTGGAATTCTATTGGTTCTTGAATTCCAACTCACAAGAACTTATTTTGGCATGTTTTCTTATAAGGCCCATTTTAGACCCCAAATTTCCTCTAATGCCCTGAGGCACCGAGGCCAACGCACAATGTAGAGAAACCTAAGCCTGGACCCCATGCCAATGGTGTGGTTGGTTCTGTGAATTCACCCACTGTAGAATATTTGGCTAAACAGCTCCATCAGCTGTCCATCAAACATTCTACGGCAAAGGCAACAAAGGATGCCCCCTCACCCCAAAACGAAAATTTTTTTGCACAAACCTCTCAGAAGGGAAATCAGTAGCCCGGTGGGAAAAATAAGAGAGGAAAAAAGGGTGAGAGAAATCAAAATAAGCAAAAACCCACAAACAATGCTGATGGGAAGCAAGAAAGAAAAGAAGAAGGTGAAATTCCCATGTAAGTTGTGCCATGAAGATCACCTGACCCATCTGTGTCCCCTTATGGAACAAGCTCAGAAGCTGTTAAAAGGCCAACAACCAGATGTCCTGAATTATCCTTTTCCCTAAGGACAGAATTCTGCTTCAGCTTCAAATGTAGCAAGGGGCACCCCAAATGCTCCTGACCCCAATTATATCAACATGGTTCGATCTGAGACTTTACTATAGACCAGGAACAAGAACTATGAAAAAGAGACCTCAGAGAAGGGTAAGTCGATAGGTGAAACTTCTAACCCTCTCACGATTGAGAAACCTATCGAAATTATGCCCAAGATACCGAAAGGTGTCTTTAAGAAAACCTTGCATAATCCTAATGCTAGGGCTGCAGCAAACTACTCTGTAGTTGAAGACTTAGCCCAAAATCCTTGTGCAATGTCGGCTTTAGAGGTGTTACAGAGTTTTCCGGCCCAGCGGGATGCACTCTTAGCAGCCTTAGGCAGTATGGACTCATCAAGTCTCATGGCGAAATTTAATTTGTCTGATGTTAAAATTCTCCTGCCATATCATGTAGCCTTATCGATAGATGTCATCCATGATGGAAAGACCATTGGAAGGGAAGTTGTCGACAAGGGTGCTTCTACATGTGTTATGTCCCTGTCTTGTTGGAAAGCTCTTGGATCCCCAAAGTTGGTTCCATTGAACACCCTACTTACTACTTTCGATGGAAGCTCATTCCATCCACAAGGTATCCTACCAGCTTTTGAAATTAAGTTGGTAGGGAAAGCGGTGTTTGTTGAGGTAGAGGTGATTGATGCACCTTTGGATTATAACTTGCTCTTGGGGAGAAGTTGGACTTACGCCATGTTAGCTATTGCATCGACCATTTTTCGGGTGGTGGTGTTTCCACACAAAGGGAAGTTGGTTACTGTAGACCAGCTCAGTTTTACTCGAAAATGCCACATGGAAACTAACGAGTCCACCATACCATTGGTTGATTAGGTTAGACCTGCTTCAAAGAGCTTAGAGGCTGGAATGTATGCATCATTGATGGGCACATTTGATTTTCCAGCTCCGATTAATTATATAGGTTCTACTAGTGTGGGGAAGTCCATAGCAACGGTTGTTGATAGAACTTATCCTTGGGTTCTTCCTTCCCACCATGAACCTGAAGTGCCCTTACTGGCAGCGGAAGTGGCTTATCAAGCTATCGTCCATACCGTTGCTGATTCCATTCCGGTCCCTCTCACAGTCTCAGAGGAACCGGAAGAAGCCTATTTGCCTGCTTGGGCAGAGAACTCTTTGCATTCTAGAGATTGCTTAGATATGGTTTTACCTTTGGATGAAGCCATTATGGAAGCCATGTGTGGACGAGATAAGATCTGCGAAGATCTTAACCATCGATCCTATTTTCTTCCAGAGTTAAGCAGGATCAAGAACCAGGAGTTCCATATGAGACTGACAGGTGATGTTGATACGCCTATTAATCCCTTACCAAGGGAGGGAGTATTTGTTGAGGGGAATATGGAAAAAATTTCTACTACAATTCCTATCAACATCTCTGTAAATCCAAACATCATGGAAAATGTACACATCGGCGCAAACTGTTCTCCGGAGGAGATTGCGATCTATACATCCTTGTTTAAGGAATTTTGCAACATATTTTCTTGATCATATGAGGAGATTCCAGGCATTGATCCATCAATAGTCAAGCATGAAATCCAAACATACCCTGACACTAGACCCGTTTGACAAAAGTTAAGACCTGTCAACCCGCGTAAAGCGGCGGCAGTGAAGACTGAAGTTGAGAAACTGTTGAAAGTCGGTTTCATTTACCCCATAGATTTGACATAATGGGTATCCAACCCTGTTCCTATTGAAAAAAAGCAAGGGACTATACGCGTTTTTACTGACTTTCAAGATCTAAACAAAGTCATTCCTAAGGACAACTATCCCACGCCATTTATAGATCAAATTATTGATGCTTACACAGGAAGTGAAGTTTTTTCGTTTATGGATGGTTTTTCTAGATATAATCAAATCCAAATTAAATCAAAAGACCAACATAAAACAATTTTTATTTGTCCTTGGGGTACCTTCGTGTACAAGAAAATTCCCTTTGGATTGAAAAATGCAGGGGAAACCTTTCAGCAGGTAATGAATTTTGCCTTTAACGACATTAAATCCATTGTCGAACCCTACCTTGATGATATGCTAGCACATTCTCGTAAGAGGATCGACCACCCAGATCACTTGCGTTTTATTTTTGAACGATGCGGATACTATAAAATTCGCTTGAATCTCCACAAGTGTGTTTTCTGTGTCGAGTCAAGGAGACTACTCAGATTCATTGTTTCCAACAAAGGCATTTAGGTGGATCCTTTAAAAGTTGAGGCCATTGTAAATCTGCCTCCTCCTCGTTCTATCATGCAGCTTCAAACCCTGCAAGGGAAGTCCAATTTCCTTGGACGTTTTATTGTAAATTATGCCAAGATTACTAAAGGTTTCATGTGCCTGTTAAAACAGGACACCCCATTTGTATGGGATGAAATTGCACAACTTGCATTCGAGGCATTAAAAAAAGCTTTGTTGTTGACACCGTTATTGCGTCCGCCAGATTACTCTTGGGATTTTATATTGTATTTGGCCGCATCTGAGTCGACAATAGGGGTAGTACTAGTCCAGGAGGACGACAAGCTCCAAGAACATGTTGTCTACTATCTCAGTCGTGCTTTAGCCGGCCCTGAACTTAGGTATTTCCACATTGAGAAGTTGGCCTTGGCAGGTGTGTATGTTGTTCAGAGGTTGCGTCACTACATCTTACTGAGGATCACGACGGTGGTGGCAGATGTTAATCCTTTTCAATATCTTTTGTCCCGACGGATAGTTGGAGGAAAATTCAACAAATGGATAGTGATTCTTCAATATTTTGACTTAGATTTCCAATCCGCCAAATCCAAAAAAACCTTATTTTTTGCTGAGCTCATTGCAAAATTTCCAGTAGAGGAAGATGTAGCCATTGAAGAAGACTCATTCCCAGATGAGCATATATTTTTTATTTCCACCTCTAACCCCTAGTACAGAGATATACTTATCTATCTCCAGAATTTGAAGTACCATGCAGGCTTCTCGCAGGAAGAACGACGCAAACTGCACGTACATGCCAAGAACTACCTCATTATTGGAGATACTTTATATCGTAGGGGGGTAGATTCCATTTTGCATCGATGTCTTATCCACGAAGAAACAGAGATTGTCCTAAATGATGCCTATAGTGGAGCATGTGGGGGTCATTTATCTGGGTTAGCAACAGCCCAGAATATCTTACGTGCTAGTTATTTCTTGCCCACGATCTTTAAATATTGTGTGGAATCCATGAAGCGTTGTCATCCTTGTCAGCTTTACACCAGAAATATGCAGTTGCATCCCGCTCCGTTATTTCCCGTCATCTCAGTGGGCCCCTTCGCAAAGTGGGGGATAGATTACATGACGTGCAACCCAGTCTCGGCTGGGGGGCACAAACATATCATTGTCGTTGTAGATTATTTCATGAAATGGGCAAAGGCAATGCCCACCTTTAAAGCTGACGGGGAAACTGCAGATTTTTTCATCTTCAACCAAATTATCGCATGATTCAATATCCCTAAATTGATTGTCACTGACCGTGGTAGTCATTTTCGAAATAGTATGATGACTGAATTAACCACTATGCTAGGGTTTATACAAGAACATTCATCTTCTTTCTATCCTCAAGAAAATGGTCAAGTCGAGGCTATTAATAAAACTTTCAAGACTATCATCAAACGTACTATTAATGCAGCTCGTTCCAACTGGCACATCATGTTGTATCCTGCACTTTGGGCATATCGAACCAATGTGAAAACTGCTATAGGGTTTTCTCCTTTCCAACTCGTTCATGGAGTGGAAGCAGTCACCCCGGTCGAATGCGAAATCCCGTCTTTAAATATTTTTATTCATGTGTTACCTGATACAACTTAGCTAGAAGAACATTTATTACATTTAGAGCATCTAGATGAGCAGCGTAGAGATGCACTGACAGCAAACGAAGCTCATAAAAGTAGGGTAAAAATCCAATATGATAAATCGGTCAAGCCTCGAATTTTTTCTGAAGGGGATCTTTTTTTGCTCTGGGGTCAAGACAAAGAACCCCTGGGGGCAGGAAAGTTTAGGTCTATGTGGTTAGGACCTTATGTCATGTCAAAGGTGTTGAAGAAGGGCGCATATGAATTAACTAATTTTGAAGGAAATAAGCTGCCTGAGCCTAGAAATGGGCTCTACCTGAAAAATTACTATGCTTAGGATTAACGCTTTTTCCTGTATTTTTATGTACAATAGTTCGTCGATTTGTGTATTTATACCATCTACTGGTTGTTACAAATGTCTTTCGAGTGGTTCGTAGGTTTCGCTGATGGCGCCAGTCGCCACACTTGTAATTTGTCTTTAGCTGCATGGGTTATTTACTCGCCCTTAAGACAGTTAGTTGCCTCGAGAGGCGCTTGCTTAGGTCTTGCTACCAACAATGTGGTTGAATACAGGACTGTCATTGAGATTTTATGGGATGCTTTGTCACATGGTATCACTCAGCTAGAAGTCTGACTTGACTCTTAGTTGGTGTTTTCCCAGCTCAATCGAGCTTATCAGGTGCGGAACCCTATTCTACTACGTTNGTGAATATATATATATATATATATGTGAATATATGTCCATATAGATAGGTCAAGTTTCTGATCCTCAGATCTAGTCATAATTGTATAATATACAAAACATGGATCAAAGTCCATAAAATGCTCCTAGGTCTAAGCTTGACCACCCTGGTCCCCCTGATCATCATGATCACCCCTCCCCCGGGCTTCTTCAGCCTCCTCAACTTCAGTAGCCTCAACAACATCAATATACACAAGTACTAGTCTCGCTATCTGCCTCATAAGGCATATCCAGATAGGCGGTATACCAACCACTAGCCCCTGCATGATGGCAGGGATATGATCAATGCATAAGGTAGGAACTCTCTAGGTAAGCCTGGCCATCTTTCCCTCAAGAACCCTAATCAAGCCTTGGTCCTCCCCTAATATAGGATGCACATACATGCGTGGATTCCCAGCAGGGCGGACTAGTCCTATATTTTCATTTTGACATTTGAAAAGGATTAAAACTCTTATACATATGTATATATCTTTATAATTAAAATTCATAAAAATTTTAAATTTGAAAACAAACAAAAAATACCTGACTCTCCCCATGCTCCTCCAGGAGGGAGCACAAGGTCAGTATCACCTTGGAAATCCAACCCAGCATATGGAAACTACTCCAAGGCTGGTAACTATCGCTCCCACCAAAAATAGAAGTCATCGTCATATACACTTTGGAGCGATCCACCGTCTCCTTGGTGGAGGAAGATCTCTCCCCACCTACTCAGTCTAGGCTGATGGGGAGAACGAACTGGCAATGGTACCGCAGGACTCAGGCCTGGCACCCTCTCAAAGAAAAAGGCTACTAATATGCTGGAATAACCAAAAAAAAATTGCCTGCCTCTTTTGCAGTCAGAGAGTTGTTTCTTTATTATCGAGATCACTCTTGAACACCAGTCATATAGATCTCCCTGTATACAATCCACTACAAGTCTCATTTGGTTCTGAGTTGCAAGGTGAAGTGATGATGACCCTGCAACCCTCACTATAGTGCTCGCCAATACCTGTAAGGGAAATTTGCGAATACGAGGAATAGGGATGTAGCTACCCCTCTTTTGAGTACCAGGCTCGTAGTATACGTCTATGTAGTTTTGTACACTTAGAAAGTCACCTCCTATGCCGGTACCTTCCAAGTTCACCGAAGCTCCCCATCATGATAAATTGGAAATAAAATAGACATCCTCAGAAGTAACCTCTAGAAACTCACCTTGAAGGTCAAACATACAAAGGTCGTGATCCCAATAATTTATCAAAAACTCTAGTAGACGGACATTTGACCGCATAGGCGAGGTACAGAAGAATTTCAATAACCCACTTTGCCGTAAAACATTTACTGTGGGGGCATCTTGAAGAGCTTCTTGGTCCATGTCTTCATGTTCCCTCTCCCTCCACTCAAGCACCATATTGCAATCTAATAAGCAAGCCATTTCAAACCATTAGATTCATACAAAAAGTTGATTTTTTGACCCTATACAATCTTTTTCTACCTCGCACAGTGTACACGACTGTCCTTTGGACAAGTTGCATACTGTATGCGACTTTCCTTCGGGGAACCTGAGTATAGAACGCGTGTACGCAACTGTTGACATACCATACCCGCATACACAGCATTCATGTTTTAAGAGTGTTGAAAAATATAAAATTTGGGCCCAAAATTGAAAATTGCTTGGATCAAATGAAAGAGCATGGAATGTATTCTTACCTGGCACTTGCGGTTTAAAGAATTTTCCACCTAATCGTCCACACCGAGCAATCAAAGGTACAGGTAAAACTTGTCTATTTTGGATAAAAATCAAATGGTGAGTTTTTTATTCATATTTTGAACTATTTATAGAAAAATTATTTTCAAAGTGGGTTTTTCCCCTATAGTTCATATTTTTATATGAAATAACACTAATGTCATATCTTTTATTCCATGTGACAGGTTTATGGTCATTTAAAGTTGTTTTTTCACTCATATAGGATGGTTTTTTGGTCATTTCACGTGCATTCTGCATTTATACCTCATCCATCTTAATCCTAGCATTAACACTTCGACCACGGACTATGGTATTTTTAACCATTAGTTCCTCATTTATACCATTGTTATTCTATGGATAGGACTTTCCTCCCATGAGTATTCCTCATTTAGAACCTACTTATTGTCTTTCAATACTCATGTCGCAACTGTCATAGATTCAGGGGAGTCTTCTTAGCTATTTTTCACGCCAAATTGAGCCTCATTTTGGTCTCTTTTTACAAGCTATCCCTTTATAAGACTCCCCACCTTATCGAGTTTCTTTAGGCCCAGGTCTAACTCCTCAAAATAGACTTGACCACCGAGTAAACTTGTCCATTCAAGCTCGTTAAGAATATGTGAATGGGCATCCGCATTGGTGGTAGGTTGTCTCTTTCTCGGACCATGCGGAATAATACAAGAAAGGATCACTCTCTTTTCTATGGAATTGAGAAGATTATTCTCAAGTATAGGTTTATCACTTTTTCGGACCTAAGGGACTAAATTTACAAAAAAGGAACACCTAGTATGAGCTCAGTGTTCTCTTTTTCATGCTCTGGACCTAAACATGAAGAAGATTCCGAGTGTACTTCATGTCTTTGTCATGCTCGTTAAACACCAAGAACAAAGCATTGAGTTTATTGTTGTAAGCCCCATTTATCGTACTCAAATGGATCTTTCATGGCTGAGTACATTTCGAGGTGTATGAAATGTCAACAGGTAAAGGTTGAGCATCAACACCCTGCAAGTTTGTTGCAGCCTTTGTCAATTCGGAAATGGAAATGGGAAGTTATCTCCATGGATTTTATTACAGGAGTGCCAATGACTTGGAGACAACATGATTCCATCATGGTTGTGGTAGACAGGTTGACTAAGGTAGCGCATTTTATACCAGTTAAGTCTACGCATAAGACTGATGATATTGCAAAGATATTCATGAAGGAGATTTTCATATTGCATGGATTGCCGAAGGCAATAGTCTCTGATAGAGATGTCAAGTTCACTTCCAATTTTTGGAAGGGGTTGTTTGTAGACTTGGGTACAAAGCTAGACTTCAGCACTGCATACCATCCTCAAACAGATGGTCAGACAGAGAGAGTTAATCAGGTGCTTGAAGATATGCTTCGCATGTACATAATGGACAAACCAACCAAGTGGGAAGATTACTTGCACTTGGTAGAGTTTTCTTATAACAATGGACAGCAGGAATCCTTGGGGATGATTCCGTATGAAGCTTTGTATGGAAGAAGGTGTAGGACACCAGTGACATTGGATAACCCAGTGAACAGGATTGTGCTTGGGCCAAAGTTACTCAAGGAAATGCAGCAAGAGGTTGTGAAGATCAGGCAGAATCTGAAAGCAGCACCGGACAGACAAAAAAGCTATGCAGATAAGCATAGGGTGAACAGGGAGTTCAGTGTTGGGGATCATGTTTACCTCAGAGTGAGGGCAAGGAAGAGTTCCTTGAAGCTTGGAAGTTGTGCCAATTTGTCACCTAGATACTGTGGGTCGTTTGAAGTGCTTGAAAAGATAGGGCCCGTTGCATATAGACTTCCATTGCCTGCTATCACTAGGGCTCATAATGTTTTTCATGTTTCTTTGCTTAAGATATATGTACATGATCCTAACCATGTGATAAATTGGGATGTGATTCAGGTGGAACTCGAGGGAGAGTTCCGAATCGAGCCAATGCGCATCCTCGACAGGAAGGTCACAATGCTCCGAAACCAGGCCATAGGTCAAGTAAAGGTGCAATGGGAGCACTACGGACCTGAAGAGGTTATGTGGGAGTTGGAGGATGCCATGCGATTGGCACATCCATTTTTGTTCAATTCTGCGAAACACTGAGGCGATACCAGTGTAGCATTTTGTTCAATTTTGTAAAGCACTGAGGACAGTGCTATTGAAGGGGGAGGGGAATGTAACACCCCGGTTTTGACCCCATTGCATTAGATGTATATGATGTATATATTGTAAATGATCATGGTGCGGAGCTAAAGGCCAAGGCCCCACCATTGATTGGTTATGCTATGTTTCGGATTTAAATTGTCACTAATGGTATATCGGGGCATGCAGCATATATTAAGTTTTGTCATCATGTAAATATGCATCTTTAATTAAAATGAACTCGACCAGCTACGTTCACGGAAACTAAATTGAGAAGGGAATGATTTTCACAAGGATAAGGGTGGGGGAAATGTCAAACCTTGAGCCATGGGAAAAAGCCATGTGCCAGCTGTTAAACCCTGTTGATTTTCCCATTTTTCCTTGTCTTATCCAACTACCACCTTAAACTTTCAGCTGAGTAGTTGAGGCATTTATTGTTTTGGGAGTGGGGGTGGCAGGATTGTCAGTCCTTGCCCCACCCGCACACTCCACCAGCAATGGAACCTCACGTTGGGAAAAGGAAGCGAAATCATGAGGATTTTCCACTCTCTCCATGACGGTGCTGAAACACTCACGCACTTTCGACTCACCATTCTCTCCATTGTTGTTCATCCTCACGCATAGGCAGAGCTGTTCGTCCTCTCACGCAGGGACCATTGTCTGTTCATTTTTCTCACGCACAGGCTTCTTCTGGTTGGTCTCATGCAACCAGGAGGGAGGAGCCATCTCCACTTTTATTCACAATTTCCACACAGAGGAATCGGATGTGTTTCAATCCATATGTGGGATTTGGTGTGAATCTTCCCTCACGCACAGGTTGGGAGACTGTATTTTCTTCCCCCGCGTGGTCAGCGTAAGTTTTCCCGGTGATTTCGTTGTCCAAGATGGACTGTTGTTTTCCCATGTTGTGAGTCATGTTTACTGATACTTTTTGGGACTGTGTAATTCACTTGGGAGTCGTTTTGGCCACGATAGGGCCAAGAACGACTCAGGATTCGTTTCCTGGTCTAAGCTGTAACTGCTGATTAATTGCATGAGTGTAATGGTTGGTCTTCGGACTGTATTGGGAGCAGGGATGGGGGCTTGGTTTGCTTGATAAACCTGGTGTGTTTGGAAACCACAAAAACAGAGCTAGAGGGCTGGATTTCTTCTCCACAACCCCTGAATAGCACTGGAAGGGAATGCAGGGCCTGAGGGACTGTGTAGCAGAGAAGGGATTGATTCCTTGTGTTGGGTGTGTGTGGGTGTCTTAGAAGTCAGGATAGTTCTAGTGTAGGTGTTCCTGGCTCAGTAATGAGCTCACCAGCTTAGCATTTAGCCTTTCCCAACTCCTGGATGGCCTGATAAACCTGACCATGTTAGCTTGGCTATTTTGTTGATGGCCTGATAAACCCAACCGTGTTGGCTTGGCTGTGATTTGTGTGCCCTTGGATATGTGTAAGCCTGCTTGTTCCTTATTCCTTGGAGAATCATGCCCAGCTCAGGGGTGGCAGTGTTGCTGAGATATTGATGAGCACACTGGCCTATGGTTGGGTGGAACGTTGTAGCGGCGTAGCTGGTTGTGGGACGAGTTCCTTATAAGATAAGTAATCTTGTTTATTTTACTCCTGCAATCATTTTACTGTTAATGAATATGGTGAACATGTTGAATGCTTGTATGAATGTATGTTGCTTCCGCTATGTATGATAAATAATTGCATCTGTGTATGTTCCACTTCAATGCATCTTATTTTCAGCATTTTTGTTCATGTACATGTTCATGGGGCTCTTAGCTCGGATGGTTAACGCCATGGTAGCGTCCTCTTCATCGGTCGGAGGGTCGGGGATGTTACATCTCATCATCAATAATGATCTCATCATCATTCCCTCTTTCCAAGGAGGTTCTTTTGGACTACACTAAGCTTGTCTTGAAAATATTCAAACTTCACACGAGATAGAGGCTTAGTCAACACATCTGCAACTCGTTCCTCTGTACGAGAATATTGGATCTTTACATCTCATCTCTGCACCATATCTCGGATGTAATGATACTAAATTTATATGTTCTTTGACTTATCATGAAACACCGGGTTCTCTGTCAGCTTGATGCAACTCTGGTTCTCACAACAAATATCAGTTACATCCCTCTTAGCATCAAACAAGACTTCCAATAACTTGTGAAGCCATACTACTTCCCTATAGGCTGAACATGTTGCCATGTATTCAGCATTGGCTATATTGAGCACAACATTGGTCTTGTTTATACTAAGGCATGAGATCACACTTGATCCCAAACTGAAACAACATCCTGAAGTGCTATTTTTGTCTTCAACACTTCCTGCCCAATTTGAATCAGTGTAGCTACACAATATGAACTCACAATCAGCTACATATTTGATACCACAATCTAATATACCCTTTAGGTATCTCGTCACATGTTTTTCTACAACTAGGTGAACATGTATAGGATCCACCATATATTTACTTAATGTTTTTACAACAAAACTAACATTCGGTCTTGTATTTCTGAAATACATCAGTGACCCAATAATATGTCTGTATAGTATGACATTTATTCTTTATGAAGAGTCGTCATTTAGGAGCTTCAATTTTATCACCATCGGAGTGTTCATTTCCTTACAATCCAACATCTCAAATCTATTTAAGATCTCAACTGCATATTTTCCTTGATTTAGGAAAATCTCATTTGGGAATTGTCATACTTCGAGACCTAGGAATTAATGCATCTTACCAAGGTATTTCATCTCAAATTATGTTGAAAGCTTCTTCTTACATTCACTTATGATCTTCTACTTCTTTGTCAAAAATATATCATCTACATACAACATTAATATCATAATCCCATCATCTACAACCTTATACTAAAAGTTGGAATATGTTTTACTTTTGGTAAATCCCAAGCTCACCAAGAAGTCATCAATTATTTTGTACCATGCTATGGGTGCTTACTTCAATCCATATAATACTTTCTTCATCGGAACCTATGTTTTTCCTTGTCATGTGTCTCAAAACCTGGATATTGTTTAATATACACTTCCTCTTCTATGACATCGTTTAGAAAGGCTGTCTTTATGTCCATTTGATGTAACTTCCATTTCATCTTGGAATCCTGAATAGTTTTTATTGAAGTATATTTGGATACTGGTGAAAAATTCTCTTCATAATCAATCCCTTCCTTCTAAGAGAATCCTCTAGTGTCAAATCTTTCTTTGAACTTTTCAATACTGCCATCTGTTGAGTGATTTTTCTTGAAAATACAATTTGAAGAGGCCATTTATTTATCCTTTGGTCTTGGCACTACTTCCCAAACATCGTTCTTTAAGATATATTGGTATTCTTCAATCATGACATCCATCCATTCCTCCTTCTTCTAAGATTCTTCAAAACTCATGGTTTATTCATCAACGAGGTTTCACATCAATGCTACATAGTTGGAGTATAGTCTTGGTGTCTTGCTTCCTTCGGGTGCACCATATATTTCTATTTCTTAAATTATATCATGATCCCAAGTTGGTCTTCTCTTTGTTGAAATCATCTCATGGTCTGTCTCCATAGGTCCTTAAATTTCTACCATATCATGATCTTCTGGTATAGATTCTTCTTTGATATCTCTAACTGGTAGTCTACTAGTTTCTACAATTCTGAGATATTCTTTATCTTCTTCATGAACTTCATCTGCATGGGCCTTTNATGGTCTATCTCTTAAACCGGCGACTCCTGCAAGGTCGCGTGGCCAAATGGGTCATTATCCTCCAAGAATATGACCTTACTTTCCAAACACCCAAGAGCATGGGCCTTTCTGGATTTGTTGAAAGCTGCATATTCATCAAATGTGATATCTTTATTGATCTCTGTTAGGATTAATTAATTAATCCTCCCTTGACCACCATAGTTTATTTGTATTTCCCTAGATTAGGAGGTCATTTGCACTTCGCTAGTGTCATGGGGGACTCATATGGGACCCACCTAACACTCAATGCATCTTTATTCATGATTTCAGGAGCTCCAAATACCAATCCCTATAATTTAGGAACCCAATATGAGTACCACCAGTAGTCACCAGTAGTTGACCCTATTCAGTGTTGATTTATGTTCAGTTATGCTATGATTCCCATTAGTTAGTTTACTTTCAGCCATCCTAGTGATAGTTTGCATGATTTAAGGGAGCTTGGGAAAATTTTCTCACCAACCTAGATCAATTAACTGATTCTGAAGTGATCTAGTTGACCGAAGTTGCATTAGTGAGCTCTAGTGGTGATTTTCCCACACCGAGTTAGCTCTAGATTCAGTCTAGGTTGGTATATTTGAATCCTAACTAAGGCATTTGAATTCCTATTTGTAATACCATTGTATTACATACAATTTACTGATTAATGGATGTAATTTTATTCTTCCAATTT
>LPNX011231375.1:410750-439291 GCA_001517045.1 Pseudotsuga menziesii | reverse complement strand
TTTAGTGGGATTTTCAGGGAAATATGGTAGGTAAATGGACGAATGAGCCATGAAATGGGGTAGATGAGGTAGTTAACCATTTTTGGGTGTTAACAAATTTTGTTTCCATGTATGTGCAATGTTTCCATGAATAATTTATCAATGTTTACTAAATTCTTCCTCTCTTCTGCATCCTTCTTTTCACATTGAATTCATGCAGGCCTGAATATCCTCATCTTAGCTAAAATTAAACAATCTCAATCTAATGGAAACATGGAATACAGATGCTATAATATTTTGACTAGTCATTGCATGCAAAAAATAATCCCTTATTTCCTTAAAAGTCCAAATTTGATCCTTTCTCCTTAGGAACATGTAATTAGATAGGATAGCCAAATATCTTCAGGTGGCTAACTTCAAGATTCTCACTGGTAAACATCTCTTATGGAGTTTTTTTTTCAAGAGGACTGTGGGATATTCTATTTTGCACATAGAATACAGTCCTTGTTTATTCATCCCATAAGTGCATGGGTATATCTTGATCATGGATCATGGATTTGATTGCTTCCATGATAGATATATTCTTCATTTCTTCCACTCGATTCTATTGAGGATTATAGGGTGTAGTAATCTCCCTCTTAATCCCATCTTCTTTACAAAAGTCCTTGAATTCATTTGAATTGAATTATCCTCCATTATCTGATCTCAAGGTATTGATCTTCTTTTCAGAGAGATTCTCCACAAAATCCTTAAACTCTTTGAACTTTTCAAATACTTCATCTTTTCCTTTCAAGAAATATATCCAATTCTTATGAGAGTAGTCATAAATAAAAGAGACATAATAGACATACCCTCTTAAGAAAGTGGTTTGATTCGGTCCGCACACATATAAGTGGACAATATCCAAGATCCCTTTTGATTTACTATTATTGCTTGGAAATGGATTCTTGATATTATTTCTTTGAGCACATCATTTGCATACCCCTTCATAATTGATCCAGATTTTTGGTAGACCTATTACTACCTTTGTCACAATTGGTAATGCTTTGTAGTTGACATGAGCAAGTATTCCATGCCATAGTTCACATGGAATGATCGTACTGGATGTGAAAGTTGAATTTGTGTGCCCCTTTAGTTCGTAGAGTCCTCTATCTTCAACACCTATTACAACTACATCATCTGTTGTCCTTCCTTTTGGACACATAATAACTTCACCATCTACAAAGGAAACTCTGAAACCTTTCTTTTCTAAAGCTGATATAGAAAGAATATTCTTGATAAGACCTGGAATATATAAGACTTCTTTCATCTTCATGGAATTACCATATTTTAGCTTGTAAGAGGCTTCAGCCATTCACAATGATGGGATATTGATAATCATCTCCAAGCAGCACCTTGTGTGGATAGTCTTTCTGAGTGAGGCATGAGATAGAGTCTTTGTGACCTGTCAAATGTTTGGAAACACCATTATCTATGAGACAAGTGTCACTTCCATGAGAGATTAATCCTGTGAGAGATGAAATTAAGACATATTCTTCACTAGAGTCTTCATTCTCTGTATCATTCTCTTCATCTGATTCATTCTCTTCGACTGCATGGGCATGGAAATTTCAGTTCTTCTTCTTGAACTTGTATTAATTAAGCAAACAATTTATGGAGATATGTCCTAACTTATGACATGTGTAACATTCATAAGATGAGACCGGTGCGGCAGGGGGGGCGGGGTTTTCTTCACCCCGAATGGAATAATAGAAACTTCTTTCTCTTGGGGGCTCGACACAAAAACAAAAAAACAAATAACATCGCCGAATCATTATCCCTTTGGAAAGGTCTTGTGATTTCCAAGAACAAGAGAATTACAAAGCTCACAGTGTTGGGAGATTTGAGGATAGTTATCCAAGCAATAGTCGAAGGCTCCTTGCTAAATCATCTGCACCTAATACAATTGATAAAAAGTATCCAGTCCTTAGTTCGTTTCTTTCACAAAGTTGATTTTTTTTCATGTGCTTAGAATCCACAACAAGGAGGCAAACTTAGCAGCAAACTTAGGCTATGCGCTAAGCCCCGGCTCCCTCCAGATCAATGTGTCTTATGAGTTTTTCCTCTACCATAGGACTGGGGCTAAAGGAAGGGCCACTGCATGAACAAGTGATTGGACGCGTGGTGAGGACAGGTACAAATATTGGACATGTGGTGTGGACATGTGCCATCACGTGGGAGATCATGGAAATGATAGGAAGCATTTAAATAGTTGTATGAGGGAGAATTTTGAGCATGCGAGTGAGAGGTTAGCCATCTCGTCGATCCACCATGAACTGCGAAAGGTTATGTGTGATTTAATGAACATTATGATGATCTCTGGTGGTCTGGTTTTTTCGTACGTGAGGAGTAGAGATATAAACTCCAGGAAGATGAAGGGAAGAGGAATCTTGGTCTGGCTGGTTTGCAAGCGAATTGAGGTTGTTAACAGAGCAAGCCGCGGGAAGATTCTGAGAGTGTTGGCACCGAAGGTGGTTAGAAGCATGGTAGCAATTATGGCCTCCTATAAATCATTGGGATCATCCATGCCAACTCTGGCTAGTTACGATGTGAAAGAGGAAGTGGAGAAGATTAAAGGCATGGTGGATGTAATCGATTTTGAAGGAGGAAGAAGGCTGGGAAATGTGGAAGGGAACCTAGCGTTTCTAAGAAAATAATTCAAACACACTGTCAGAAAGTCTGAATCTGTATTTATCAAGCTATTGGAAAATTTTGAGGTGAAGGTTGATAAGCTCGAGCTAAGGGTGGTCAATTTGGAATGCACAAACAAATCAGGTTCGTCATCTCGTCCCTATGGGGATTCCAAGTAGCCCGTGGATTTCTCTTTTGTTAAAATTTCACTCTGTTTAGCCTCATGTTGGTTGTGGAATGCTTTTTGTTCTACTCTTTTCTGCAGTATATAATTTATGTCTCCTGTCAATCATGTATATTTTTAGTTCTAAAAGTCTTTGTTGGACTCTATTAGTGATATGATATCCTAAACTTATATTATTTCCAATGATTAATTGTGTTAGTATGCCCCTCTCGTAAGGGAGATTTTGGACCTTCTTTGCCTCTTCCATAAGAGTGTTTTTAAGGATGGCTAAGGATGGTTGACCTACTTTGCCGCTTCCATAAGGGCATTTTTTAAACGGGGCCCTGTTTCTGTGGTTATACTACCTCCTTTATCTGTTTCTGTCTAAAAAAAACATTCATAAGAAGAGTAATCCATTTTAAACTTCTTACTTATTTTGAAGTCTTGTGATATTCTAGGAGGTGATCCTCAGTCCTTCCTTTTATCTCTTCCATTCTTTGTATGAGTAGCTAGAGCTTAATCTTCATCTTCATTTATATTTTCTTCTCTCTTTTCTATCCTTCCTTCTTCTTGTACACATTTTTCCATAGTTTTTTTTAACTTGGCTAGCTTTGTGATGAAGGAATCCCATTCTCTTGGAAGATCATTTAAGGTGGTCATCGGAAATTATGCTTCTTCCATCATGTCACCAATGGCTTCTAACTCTTCTTTGATATGATATACTCTTTATAAGTATGACTGCATAGTTTTTTCCTTTTAGATATTCACACCCTTGAGATGGTTTCTCAAGGTCATTCTTCTATTGATGTTCTTACCTTCAAATAGTCTAATTAGTGCATCGAACACTTCCTTTGTAGTATTCTTTGAAGACACATAGGGGATCAAATGATCCTTGATAGAATCAATTATGATCCTCTTGGATTTGATCATGTCCTTCTTCTGCTTTCCCTTTTCTTCATCTCTCTTTGGTTCCTTGACCTCATATTTTATGTAGCCTTCCAGTTAAATTTCTTCAAGGATGAGCATGACTCTATACTTGCATGCTCTAAAATTATCTGCTCCCTTAATATTTTCATCAAGATTGGTACAATTTTTCATATTTAATGAATGATAAACTCAAATGGAAATATAGGAGATAGTACTACCAATTTGAGGATTGCATCTGGAACCAGCTTCAGGATAACCTAGGGTTTGACTAGAAAACCCTAAATTTTCAACTGAGATCACTTGTAGAACTGATTGAAGGAAAAAATGTGCCTCCTCAAGGAGAGCTAGGTTGTATATTTATTTTTCAAAACCTATGGATGGAACCTTGAAAACTATGATTCCCTAGTTTCTCTCGATAGTAGTGCTAGGTCAAAAATTGAAATTCCACATAATTGAGATTCGTTTCAACATAAAGATGCGCCCTCCTATGGAAAATTGAATGGCCCTTCTTTTCTAGCTGATATGTGGAGGAAGGTGCCCGGAATAGTGAATCCTAGCTTGTTGGACTACGAGATGAGCTATTGCACAATGTCTTCTTTCAAGTTGGCTCTAATACCATGTTAAGATTTCTTTAAAATTTGTAATGCCAAAACAAAAGGATCACTAAAATAACAACAAGAACAACATAAAAGAGAACACAAATATTTATCCTGGGAAACCCTCGTGGGGAGAAAACCCAACAAAAATCCTCAATATATAATTCAACCAAGTAAAGTGTAATACCCAAGAAATAAGATTAGATTGCTTCCTTCTTCTCGGATGCAGTGTTTCTCCTCTCTCTAGAGAACTTGCTTGAGTGCACACCATGTCCAAATGAGGGAGGTGCCTCTCATATTTATACTAATCAACTAAGAGGCATAACAACCCAACAAGGCCAACTTCTCCTTGCTTCTGGGTATGAATTTCCTTGGGGGACTCAAAAATACATTTTAATAATACTGTTGTGCATACTACTGACCCGACTTACAACAGAGGATTTACTTCAATACTTTACATGGCCAAATACAACAATAGCATCTCTATTCGAAGGAACAATATCCTGAAGGGGAAATAATAATAATAATAATAATTCAAAATAGAATATCCTTCACAGTTACATTTCTCTAAAAAAAATCATCCCGATCATAGGTATAAAAAGAGACAAGTCAACATACCCGTGAAGATATGGAAAGAGTTGGTAAAAAATTATGAAAATATGGATGCACAAAGAAAGGTTGGGGAAGAGAGCATCGAGGTATTGTATTTTCTTTTTAGAATAAATTCAAATTTACAAAGAGAACTATTAATAATCATTAATTTTCTAAATATTTATGTTGCGGGAAAGGGCCACAAAGGCACGATTGGCAAAGATAAATGCCACACATCGAAGTGGCCAAAGAGGTCTCAAGGCACTGATTTCCAATTTTGTAAGTATCTTCAAATAGACATTATTATTTTTATTTTTATTTTTCCCTTGTTAAGATTAAATGTAATATATCTAATTTGGACATGTGTCATATTCTTACTCTTACGAGAATAAAAGTATGGTCTCCATCCACATAACATTGAAAAGGAAACAATGCAACAAAAAAATGGATTGGCTTTATTACTTGGATGGAAACTAAGGTATAACACTATATATAGACACCAATCTCTCGTACATGTTGTGTATTTTTTCTAAATTATAATTATAAGAATGCATTATAAGTGCCATAGGTGTATTATTATTGTCTATCACGAGTCGTGCATTATTCCTTGATTTATTTTTAGAATTCATTGGTCCACCTACGTTAAAGAAAGGAAGTTACACAACGAGGTTAAAAAGGTATATTTCCATGTTGAATTACTTAATCGATTCAGAGTCTACCAATGTGAAGTTTTGAAATCATTTAGCTAGGTTAAAGTCATCCTAAGTGCCTAGTCAAATGATATTTAACAATGTTGACAAGGAATGATCATGATTCCCATTTGGAGGATGGCAACCCGATTTCCCTCAATCAAAGTCAAGACAATGGGACCGAATAAGCCTTCTACTTTCAAGGACGATAGCCTTGCATCATATTGGTGTACCAAAAGGGAGAAAATTATATTTACACTTGATATGCTACCAACCATCTCTTATTGTTTCAAAGAAATTGAATTCGTACCGTCTTCAAGAATAAGAATTGTTTTTGTTCTTCTTCACCTAGAAGTACAATGTATTTCTACCATATATAGAGAGAGAATATGAATTGTTTTTGTTCTTCTTTACCTAGAAGTACGATGTATTTCTACCATATATAGAGAGAAGGGATCCAATTAATTATATATAGAGAGGATCCAATTAATTGTCTATGTTGATAGTTTAACACTTTTCCCTAAGAGTTTCAACTTCTCCACCTTTAAGGTATTTCCTCCCATCATATATCTTGGTGGAAAATCCAATTTGAATGCATTTCATCCTCGTCTATTCTACACTGCAAATAACCAAAGATGTAATATATCAGCTATAGATTCTTCAACATAGTGTCTTTGAGTGATCGAAATCCTTTCCAAAATTTACTAAAGAAATCAATGTCCCAATGAGAAAAAATGGAAGTTGGCTATGCAAAATTCTCTCAAACATGCTTAGAAAAAATGCTTTCACTTTGTTGTTCTATCATTGTCATTACATAAAACTAGATCGCCATCTTATTGAATAAATTTAAAATGACTAAAATATAGTCACTGTATTTTTCATGTGGATACCCTAACAGTAGTGTCATAAATGCACAATAGCTTGCACAATAAAATATGCCCTTTGTCGATCAATTATTGCAACTACCATCTGATCAATCACTGCAACAAAGATTTTATACAATTTCATTTTTGACAAAAAAAAATGTATTCTATTGTATGTTTATGATATGCTCTATGGCAACCATTGGAGGAAGTTTTGTCAACTTCTTGGACTTCTCATCATATCTCTTTAAGAGAAATAAATATTAAATATATGTCAAAATTCTCAACTCTTAGGGCACACTTTTCCTCTAGGATAAAATGTAATATCCCAAGCCAAATTGAGATGGAATTTTTCCAACAATATTCAATTTAGTTGATGGGTTAACACACTAATAATCACCTTTATCTTACTGTTGTAGAATATTGGTTTGTTCCTAGACGACTGTCATCTGTTGTGAACTTTGTTGAGTTCTTTTACTAAACACTTCAATAGACTATTGTAACATACTATTCATATTCTGATATAGAGTTGTCAAACACTTGAATTGTTAACTCTTGAGGACACTAGAGTGTTTAAGTCTCATAGATCTAATTCCGTAGTTTAGCCTTACATTCTTATAATAACCAGGAGATATTTATCTTTATAACATTGTCATTTATGAATAGATATAGTAGCATTGAAATAAATATATTCAATAGACTAAAGAAGGAATATTTCAGATCTAAAATATTATTCAAATAGCTAACTACATGGCTGGAAATGGAGAGAACTAGATCCTTATGATAGTTGTATGGCAGCAACACTATAGATGGTTTTCAAGGATAAATTGTGATTTCAATGCACTTCAATACATAGTCCTCTACATCCACAATCCAACTATGGCAGATTGGAATAATTGATTGACAAAGATATGTACCAAAATACATGTAGCATATTGAGGAGATCAGATTAACATTCTATCATAACAACTTGTGCAAACTGATTTTGTCTTCAATAATACCTCGTAACCCTCCAACACCCAATTTAAATAAAGAATGAAGGATACTTAAGTTGTTTGAGTGGATTGTGTTCACAATAACATACTCATCAGTAAAATGATGTCCACAATGAATGGATATACTTAGTAATTTGGACCAACAAGAGAAGATCAGCTATGTCCATGATTTATCTTGAGTTGGGCACCTGATACTCCTTGTAGGAACCTTCATGACTTATGTTGTGTTAATGCTCAGAGATTTGAGTGGAGACAGAAGTTTCCTCACACAATATAGTGGCATCCTTTCATGCCCAAGATGAATTATGTGGTCATGGGTGATGGTAAAGTGATCCCAAATGCATAGTTCAATAACCATACCAAGAGCCAAATCTACCAAGAATTATTTTTTTACTGTTGAACTTCTTCTCTGTTAGCACCATGACTTATGGAACAATTGCACCTTCCACAATAGGGAAACAAAACTCAACAGAATTTGTTTAGCATTCCTCCTCCACAAACCTTCAAGGCTCCTAGGATCCTCTAAAGTAATGTGCTCCTCTATTTCCACAACACTTACATGTTCACTACATCTATCTAAGCTAATTCAAGTCAAGTGAAATATTTCATGCAATCAGTTCCCAAACCATCTAGGGAACAACACCCTCCTTGAGAATTCTCAATGATCCTTCAAAAAAATCATCCCCCAAGTGAAGTTAAAGAAGGGAAGTTACACAACGAGGTTAAAAAGGTATATTTCCATGTTGAATTACTTAATCGATTCAGAGTCTACCAATGTGAAGTTTTGAAATCATTTAGCTAGGTTAAAATCATCCTAAGTGCCTAGTCAAATGATATTTAACAATGTTGACAAGGAATGATCATGATTCCCATTTGGAGGATGGAAACCCGATTTCCCTCCATCAAATTCAAGTCAATGGATTTCAATTAACATTGACAATGGGACAGAATAAGCCTTCTACTTTCAAGGATGATAGCCTTGCATCATATTGGTGTACCAAAAGGGAGAAAATTATATTTACACTTGATATGCTACTAACCATCTCTTATTATTTCAAGGAAATTGAATTCGTGCAGTATTCAAGAATAAGAATTGTTTTTGTTCCTCTTCACCTATAAGTACGATGTATTTCTAACATATATAGGGAGAAAGGGGGGTCCAATTAATCATATAGAGAGAGAGAATCCAATTAATCGTGTATGTTGATAGTTTAACACTTTTCCCTAAGAGTTTCAACTTATCCACCTTTAAGGTATTTTCTCCCATCATATATCTTGGTGGAAAATCCAATTTGAATGCATTTCATCCCCATCTATTCTACACTGCAAATAACCAAAGATGTAATATATCAGCTATAGATTCTTCAACGTAGTGTCCTTGAGTGACTGAAATCCTTTCCAAAATTTATTAAAGAAACCAATGTCCCAATGAGAAACAATGGAAGTTGGCTATGAAAAATTCTCTCAAACATGCTTAGAAAAAATGCTTTCACTTTGTTGTCCTACCATTGTCATTACATAAAACTAGATCGCCATCTTATTGAATAAATTTAAAATGAATAAAATATAGTCACTGTATTTTTCATGTGGATACCCTAACAATAGTGTCACAAATGCACAATAGCTTGCACAATAAAATATGCCCTTTGTCGATGAATCATTACAACTACCATCTGATCAATCACTGCAACAAAGATTTTACACAATTTGATTTTTGACAAAAAAAAAGTATTCTATTGGATGTTTATGATATGCTCTATGGCCACCATTGGAGGAAGTTTTGTCAACTTCTTGGACTTCTCATCATATCTCTTTAACATAAATAAATACCAAATATATGTCAAAATTCTCAACCCTTAGGGCACACTTTTCCTCTAGGATAAAATGTAATATCCCAAGCCAAATTGAGATGGAATTTTTCCAACAATATTCAATTAAGTTGATGGGTTAACACACTAATAATCACCTTTATCTTATTGTTGTAGAATATTGGTTTGTTCCTAGACAACTGTCATCCGTTGTGAATTTTGTTGAGTTCTTTTACTAAACACTTCAAAAGACTATTGTAACTTACTATGCATATTCTAATATAGAGTTGTCAAACACTTGAATTGTTAACTCTTGACGACACTAGAGTGTTTAAGTCTCATAGATCTAATTCCTTAGTTTAGCCTTACATTCTTATAATAACCAGGAGATATTTATCTTTATAACATTGTCATTTATGAATAGATATATTAGAATTGAATAAATATATTCAACAACTAAAGAAGGAATATTTCAGATCTAAAATATTATTCAAATAGCTAACTACATGGCTAGAAATGGAGAGAAGTAGATCCTTATGATAGTTGTATGGCAGCAACACTATAGATGGTTTTCAAGGATAAATTATGATTTCAATTCACTTCAATACATGGTCCTCTACATCCACAATCCAACTATGGCAGATTGGAATAATTGATCGACAAAGATATGTACCATATTGAGGATATCAAACTGACATTCTATCATAACAACTTGTGCAAACTGATTTTGTCTTCAATAATACCTCATAACCCTCCAACACCCAATATAAATAAAGAATGAAGGATACTTAGGTTGTTTGAGTGGATTGTGTTCACAATAAAATACTCATCAGTAAAACGATGTCCACAATGAATGGATATACTTAGTAATTTGGATCAAAAAGAGAAGATCAGCTATGTCCATGATTTATCTTGAGTTGGACACTTGATACTCCTTGCAGGAACCTTCATGACTTATGTTGTGTTAATTCTCAGAGATTTGAGTGGAGACAGAAGTTTCATCACACAATATAGTGGCATCCTTTCATGCCCAAGATGAATTATGTGGTCATGGGTGATGGTAAAGTGATCCCAAATGCGGAGTCCAATATAAATACCAAGAGTCAAATCTACCAAGAATTATTTTTTTACTATTGAACTTCTTATATATTAGCACCACGACTTATGGAATAATTGCACCTTCCATAATAGGGAAACAAAACTCAACAAAATTTGTTCATCATTCCTCCTCCACAAACCTTCAAGGCTCCTAGGATCCTCTAAAGTAATGTGATCCTCTATTTCCACAACACTTACATGTTCACTACCTCTATCTAAGCTAATTCAAGTCAAGTGCAATTTTCATGCAATCAGTTCCCAAACCATCTAGGGAACAACACCCTCCTTGAGAATTCTCAATGATCCTTTAAAAAAATCATCCTCCAAGAAAACAACTCAACCTTTATGTTCACATCATGAAGAATTTAACAAGTTTCCAAGGTCTCCAATGCTCCAAGGAAGAATGCCACATATGCATCAAGAAAGGTCTAGTAATCCAACAATAAACCACCTATGCATGTGCATTCCCATCACAGAAAAACCAAAGGTCATCCATACACCATCCACACAATATCACATGAAGCACCCAACAATATGTTTCAAAGTAACCCAAAGAGATAACAAGATCAAGTGAAAGTGTGATGTATCATTGTGGATTGGGATTCAAGAGGTCCACACCTTTGTTTTTCATGATATTGTATCAATCACAATAATCCCTTTAAAAAAAAACATGTCAAGCTTTCTCAAGAGAGAGAGTGATTGAAAAAAGAATTCAATTATCTCACATTTCCCTAGGTTGAGGACAACACCACCTCTACACGTATTAACACTATCTAATAGAATTGACTCTGAATCAAAGAGGTGCTTGTATGACATGTCATTTTGACAATTCCGCAAACTAGAAACACTGAAAAAGATTCCATCACAATGAAAATCACAATGCTAGAATATATGTCTCCTATAGGTTTTGGTTCCACTATAAGATTTTAATGAAACTCTCTAAAGGCCCACCTAGCTAGGAAACCATAAGAAAAAACAAGCTATAGACTATTGTCTAGGAATCACTCCTAAACATAGCTTGTCACTCCACCAATAGGATTTCCTCAACAAGATTCATTGCCTCAATAGAGTTAAACCCTAACCTTAGATCAACATTGAACAAGAAAACATCAAAACAATAAATTCCTCCTTTTCTTCAACTTTTATCTCCAACACAAGTGTCCAAGATGTATGTTCTTTATCCTCCGACCCTCAAAATATTTGGGTTTTGAGAGACACACCCAATTTACACATGCGAGAACATTTTTCTCTATTTTTAAAACAAAACAAAAGAATATAATGAGATGGAACTTAGCAACATACTAAGTCATGAACATTAGCATCAAAGTAGTCTTAACAATAGTAAAACATATTTGTCTTGAGTTATGGGCATTGATTGATGAATTCTAGGAAACAAACTATCACTTACAACCATGATAAATAATTATTGAGGCATATTGCAGTGGATCCCTAGTACTAATATCTTCTGGGAAAATCCAAACATTCAAATATTATGGCAAAGAATCATAAAAAATCAGCAGATGGTATTATGGTCCTGTAGTCATGAGGTTGATTTTGACTAGTTAATGGCATGAGAATAACCTATACATAGTTTAGCTTCTATTAAGCCCTTAATGATGAACCATTACACCATATAGTATTGCGAATTAATTCCTATATTGTGGTGCATTACATATTATTTATGTAGGATTGAGTCTATTAGTGCTTCTATTAGTTGTTATTGTACAACTTTATCTCCTATATATAGGAAGGAGATATTCTCATTTTAGTCATCATAGTATCTTGTCTTGTCTTGTGTACTCAGTACATTATGTAAGGAGGTTCCTCCCTAGAAGAGGATTGATATTTATCTCTGTTATTCATTTTTAAGGCATGGATTACTCTCTTATTGTATATTTTTTCTCTTTTTATGCTATATCTTGGACTTGGTTGCATAACATTTGGTATCAGAGCTTTTTCCTCGGGACTGGCTTCTGCAAAACGAGTCATATTGTAACTTTCAATACAACTTTTTTTATAAAATGATTCAGATATCTAGGTTTAAAACCCACTTCCAAAATAAGACTAAATATCTCCAGTCTGAAATTTAGATCCTGATCCATTAGAGTTTCAGAGATAAGTGTGGAGGAATCTAGGGTTTTTTCTAGTCCTACAACTAGTCTAAAACAGGTGTTCTTGGGAAAAAGGTCAGATATGAGGAATACAAGATCCAAATTGAGTGAGATCAGTTTCATATGAAATAATATGGACCAAGGTATCTATGGTATAATTTTTATATACAAAAACAAAAAAGTGGGTACATGCCATACAGTAAAATTGCGATCTTCTGGATAGGCCAAAAATAAGAAGATTTGGTATATTCGTAATAGTGTCTTTTTTGCTCATCCAAATTAGTTCATATCCATGGAATTGGAAAGAGGAAAGATCAGGGTACCAAAGGCCAAATTTTTAGACTCAAAGGAGTCGAAATTCAAATTTTACCTCAGTTACAAATCAGCCCTAAAACAGTCTTCTACACAGGGTTTGAAAAAGGTACGTCATTTTGCATTTGCATAGCTTTTAGTAGAAGGATCTAATTGTGGTAAACCCTAGGGTGTGATATTTTTAGAAATGACACCAAAAGGAAGTGGAAAGAATCACACACCACTCAAATCCCCAAAGGATTCATCCTCTACATATGAGGAAATGGAATACATTTCTTTTAGAGTGTCCAAGTTGGAAGATATGATTAAAGGAAATGTGAAAATTGATGACTTTGCTAAATTGGAAAATAAGATGGCTACTAAAGAGGATCTCAAATGGATGGCTAGTAAAGAATATCTTCAAGACTTGAAGGATTTTATTAAGGATATCAAACATAACTTTATTCCTCAATTATCTACTCAAGAAGAGGATAAGGAGGAAAAATATGACTTATTCCAGTCACGTCTAGAGAAAATTGAAAAACAATTGGAGAGTAGGAAGTTGGGGTCCTCAAAATTTCATGACTCACTACAACATAATGGGTTCAATTCAATTCCAATAAACTACTTTGTCCCCAATATTGACAAGAGAAAATTTGATGGCAAGGATCCAATCAAGTGGATTTTTCAAATGGAGCAATTCTTTGATCTATACCAGGTGCCTACTATGGAAAAGGTAACTATTGAATCCTTGTATTTAGAACCTGATCAATTTGTATGGTACCAATGGATTTGTGACCGTAAAAAGGATTTTATTATATCTTGGTCTATATTTACATAAGAATTGATTGCACATTATGGGGATATAAATAGTAATACCTTCATCAGTCTATTGGTAAATCTCGAGAAAAAAGGTTCAGTTACAGAGCATATCAAGCAATTTCAACAGCTAAGTCTCAGAGTGAAGAATATTTCAAAAGATAATTTGTTAGATATCTTTATTGGAACCTTGAAAGATATAAACATTCACCATGAAGTGTGTCTCTTTGAACCATCATCTCTAGAGAAGACCTTCATGATGGTCAGGAAGGCTCAAAATAAAAATATGGAAATAACTACTAAAAATTCCTTCTCCAACACATATAAAGAAAATAATGTTCCTTCTTCTAAGCCACCACAATTGTTGACGTGCCAAAAACTAGATAAAAGAAGAAAAAAATGAATATGCTTTAATTGTGACATCAATTATAGTAAGGGACAAAAGTGCAACGAGAAGAAATTATTCTACATAGAATGTGAAGAGGAAGACCCAAAAGAAGAGGAAGCATCTCAAGAAGAGGAAAATTCAGAAGAAATAGAAGAGGCTACTTGAGAAGAAATTACTCCCACCATATCTTGTCATGCATTGGCTGGAATTAGCACTCCTCAAACTCTCAAGATAGAAGGATACATCAAAAAGAAGAAGGTAACAGTGTTGATTGATTGTGGTAGTACTCATAATTTCATTCACTATAAATTAGCCAAAGTTCTTAATTGCTTTGTTTATCTAGCACCAAAGTTACAACTAATGATTTCATATGGAGGAACTATAAATTGCTTAGGGAAATGCCATAATATCAATCTGGCTATCAGGGGATATGTATTGAATATTCCAATGATTTCTATCCCAATGGGGGGTGTTGATGGTGTATTAGGTGTCCAATGGCTACAATCATTAGGAACAATGGATTTTAATTTTCAAATAAATTCATGAAATTTTCATGGGAAGGTAAAGAATATGAGTTAAATGGCATCACAGGAAAACAAAGCAAGGTGATAAGATTTAATGGTATGACAAAGTTGTTAAAAAGGGGACATTAAGGTGTAGTTTCACAATTATGCTCATTATATTTTCAAAACTCAAAGTTCCCTATCTCCCCAGATCTCCAAAAGGTCATTAATAAGCATTCCAAGGTATTTGAAGATATTCCCAAAGTTCTTCCACCTATTCGTGACTTTGATCATGCTATCCACTTAATTCCAAGAAGTGTTCCTCCTAACATCAAACATTACTGATATCCCTATAGCCAAAAAGACTGAGTGTATGGTGGCTGAAATGTTCGAGGTTGGAATAATTAGGCCTAGCCAAAGTTCTTACTCTGTGCCAGTGGTAACGATACCTAAGCCAGATGGATCATGACATATGTGTCCTGATTATAGAGAGCTCAACAATATCACCATTAAAGATAAGTTTCCCATTTCCTTCATTGATGAATTGTTATATGGATTACATGGAGCAGTTGTCTTCACAAAGTTGGATCTTTGTTCTGGGTATCATGAGATTCAAATGAAGGATGAAGACATCCCTAAAATAGCATTTAGAACTCATGAAGGTCACTATGAATTTTTGGTCATGCCATTTGGTCTAACAAATGCACCTTCCACATTTCAAGGTTTGATGAATTCTATTTTCAAGCCTTTCATTAGAAAAATTGTGTTGGTATTCTTTGATGATATACTGATCCATAACAATTCTTGGGAAGAACGTGTTCAACATGTTGAAATGGTACGACAATTACTAAAGGAGAAAGAACTGTATGCAAAACCCTCAAAATGTTTCTTTGGGATTAAGGAGGTAGAGTATTTGGGTCATATTGTATCTCATGAAGGTGTAAAGGTAGACCCTAAAAAAATTAAATACATGATGGACTGGTCGATTCCCAAAACCCTAAAGAATCTTCAAGGATTATTAGGTCTGACAAGGTACTACCGCAATTTTTTTCATAACTATGGAAGAATAGCAACTCCTCTGACATCATTACTGAAGAAATATGGATTTTCTTGGACTCCAAAGGCAACTCAAACCTTTCAAAAACTCAAAGAGGCCATGGGAAAATCTCATGTTTTGGCGACAATAGACTTCACAAAAACATTTATTATGGAATGTGATGCTTCAGGAAATGGAATTAGAGTTGTACTAATACAAGAAGGACACCCTATTTCCTTCAAAAGTCATCCAATCAAGGTAAAGAACTTAAAAATCCCATTTATGAGAAGGAAATGTCGGCAATACTACATGCCTTGAAGCAATGGCGAACCTACCTTATAGGGAGACATTTCAAGCTTAAAATTGATCATTATAGCCTTAAATTATTCTTGGAACAAAGGTTATCTTTAGAAGAGAAACAAAAATGGGTAACAAATATGTTGGGATATGACTTTAAAATCATCTACAAAAAAGGGAAGCAAAATGTTGTCGCAGATGCACTCTCCATGAAAGATGAGGATATTGAACCATTAATCTATGCTATTTCAATCATCCAACCAGATTGGATAGCCAAAGAAATGGACGAATGGAAAAATGACAAAAAAATATGGACATTTATTCAAGAGCTGCAATAGGATCCCAGTGCCTCTAATACATTTAGGTGGAAAGATGTTAAGCCCTTAATGATGACATATTACACCATATAGTGGCACATTAACCCCTATATTGTGTTGCATTACATATTATCTATGTAGTATTGGGTCTATTAGTGGTTTTATTAGTTTTCATTGTACACTTCTATCTCCTATATATAGGAAGGAGATCATCTCATTTTGGCATCATATCATCTTATATTGTCTTGTACATTGTGTAAGGATATTCCTCCCTCGAAGAGGATTGATATTTATCTCTGATATTCATCTTTTAGGAATGGATTACTCTCTTATTGTCTATTTCTACTCTTTTTATGCTATATCTGGGATTTGGTTGCATAACATTTGGTACTAGAGCTCTTTCCTCATGACTGGCTTCTCGAAATCGAGTCATCTTGGAACATTTGCTACAATTTTTTTACAAAATGGATCAGAGATCAAGGTTAAAAACCCATTTCCAAAACAATATGATCTATCTCCAGTGAAAAATTCCAAACCTAATCCATTACAATTTCAAATATAATTGCATAGGAATCTAGGGTTTTTTACTAGTCCTACAGCTAGTCTAAAACATGTGTTCTTGGGGAAAATGTCATATTTGAATAATAAGAGATCAAAATGGAGTGATACCAGTGGAATATAAAATAATATGGACCAAGGTATATATGGTATAAATTTCAGATACATAAACAAAACAGTGGACACGTGGCATATAGTACAAGTTCGTTCTTTTGGATAGGCCAAAAATCAGAAGATTTGGTATATTTGCAATAAAAATAAAATTGTCTCATACAAATTAGTTCATACCTATGGAATTGGAAAGAGAACAGATCAAGGTATTACAGGAGGATATTTCAGACTCAAAGGAGTTTCAATTCAAATTTTACCATAGTTACAAGTCGGCCCTAAAATATTCTCCCAATCAGGGATTGAAAAAGGTACATCATTTTGAATTTGAATAGCTTTTAGCAAAAGGATATATTTGTGGTAAACCCTAGGCTGTGATATTGTTAAAAATTTCCACCAAAAGGAAGTGGAAATAATCACACTCCACTCAAACCCCCCAAGGATTCATCCTCGACATACGAGGAAATAGAAGACATTTCTTTTAGAGTGTCCAAGTTGGAAGATATGATTAAAGGAAATGGCTAGTAAAGAATATCTCAAAGGGATGTCTAGTAAAGAATATCTTAGAGGGATGGCTAGTAAAGAAGATACTCAAGACTTGAAGGAGTTTATCAAGGATATCAAACATAACTTTATTTCTCAATTGTCTACTCAAGAAGAGGATAAGGAGGAACAAGATGACTTATTCCAATCACGTTTGGAGAAAATTGGAAAACAATTTCTAGAGTAGGAATTTGGAGTCCTCAAAATTTGATGATTCACTACAACATCACAGGTTTAATTTAGTTCCAAGAAACTACTTTATCCCCAAGATTGGCATGCAGAATTTTGATGGCAAGGATCCAATCACGTGGATTTTTCAGATGGAGTAATTCTTTGATCTACACCAAGTTTCCACTATGCAAAAGGTAACTATTGAATCCTTGTATTTACAACCTGATCTGTTTGTATGGTACCAATGGCTTTGTGAGAATAAAAAGGATTCTATTATCTCTTTATCTATATTCACCGAATAATTGATTGCACATTATGGGGATATAAACAAAAACACCTTCTTCATTCAGTTGGTAAATCTCAAGCAAAAAGGTTTAGTTACATATCACATCAAGGAATTTCAGCAGCTAAGTCTCAGAGTGAAGAATATTTCAGAAGATAATTTGTTAGATCTCTTTATTGGAACCTTGAAAGATAATATTCAATATGAGGTGCGTCTCTTTGAACCATCATCACTAGAGAAGGCTTTCATGATGGAAAGGAACGTTGAAAATAAAATTATGGCAATGACTACTAGAAAGACCTTCACCCACACATATAGAGAAAATAATGTTCCTTCTTCCAAACCACCAAAAAGGTTGACACCCCAACAACTAGATGAAAGATGAGCAAAAGGATTATGCTTTAATTGTGACAACAAGTATAGTAAGGGACATAAGTGAAACGAGAATAAATTATTCTGCGTAGATTGTGAAGAGGAAGAACCAAAAGAAGAGGAAGCATCTCAAGAAGAGGTGACTTCAGAAGAAAGAGAAGAGGCAACTTCAGAAGAAATTACTCCCATCATATATTGTCATGCATTGGTTGGAATTAACACTCCTCAAACTCTCAATATAGAAGGATACATCAAAAAGAATAAGGTAATAATGTTGATTGATTCTGGTAGTACTCATAATTTCATTCACTGTAAATTATCCAAATTTCTTAATTGCTTTGTTTATACAGCACTAGAATTTCAAGTAATGATTGCAGATGGAGGAACTATAAATTGCTTAGGGAAATTCCATAATATCAACCTAGCTATGGGGGAATATGTATTGAATAGTCCAATGATTTCTATCCCAATGGGTGGGGCTGATATTGTCTTGGGTGTCCAATGGTTATAATCATTGGGAACAATGGCTTTTAATTCTCAAAAACTTTTTATGAAATTTTCATTGGAAGGTAAAGAATATGAGTTAAATGGTATCACGAGAAAACCAAGCAAGGTGATAAGCTCTAATGGTATGACAAAGTTGTTGAAAAAGGGACATCAAGGTATTGTTGCACAATTGTGCTCATTAGATGTTCAATCCTCAAAATTCCCTATCTCGCTAGATCTCCAAAGGGTCATTAATAAGCATTCCAAGGTATTTGAAGATATTCCCAAAGGTATTCCACCTATCCGTAACTTTGATCATACCATCCACTTAATTCCAGGCAGTGTTCCTCCTAACATCAAACCTTGTTGATATCCCTATAGCCAAAAGAGTGAAATTGAGTGTATGGTGGATGAAATGTTAGAGGCTGGAATATTTAGGCCTAGCCAAATTTCTTACTCTGCACTAGTGTTAATGGTATGCAATCTAGATGGATCATGGCGTATGTGTCCTCATTATAAAGAGATCAACAAGAACACCATTAAAGATAAGTTTCCCATTCCCGTCATTGATGAATTGTTAGATGAATTACATAGAGCAGTTGTCTTCACAAAGTTGGATCTTTGTTCCGAGTATCATCATATTTGAATGAAGGATGAAGACATCCCCAAAACAACATTTAGAACTAATGAAGGTCACTATGAATTTTTGGTCCTACCATTTAGTCTAACAAATGCACCTTCCACATTTAAAGGTTTGATGAATTCTATTTTCAAGCCTTTCCTAAGAAAATTTGTGTTGGTATTCTTTGATGATATAGTAATCTATAGCAAGTATTGGGAAGAACATGTTCAACATGTTGACATGGTACTACAACTACTAAAGGAGAAAGAACTGTATGCAAAACCCTCAAAATGTGTCTTTGGGATAAAGGAGGTAGAGTATTTGGGTCATATTGTATCTCATGAAGGTGTCAAGGTAGACCCCAAAAAAATTAAATCAATGATGGACTGGACGATTCCCAAAACCATAAAGAATCTTTGAGGATTCTTAGGTCTGAAAAGGTACTACCGCAAGTTTGTTCGAAACTATGGAAGAATAGTCACTCCTCTAACATCATTACTGAAGAAAGATGCATTTTCTTGGACTCAAAAGGCAACTCAAGCCTTTCAACAACTCAAAGAGACCATGGGTAAATATCATGTTTTGGAGACACCATACTTCACAAAAAAAATTATTGTGGAATGTGATGCTTCAAGAAATGGAATTGGAGTTGTACCAATGGAAGAGGGATGCCCTATTTCCTTCACAAGTCATCCAATCAAGGGAAATAACTTAATAAGGCCCATTTATGAGAAGGAAATGTTGGAAATACTACATGCCTTGAAGCAATGGCACCCCTACCTTATAGGGATGCATTTCAAGGTTAAAATTGATCCTGATAGCCTTAAATACTTCTTGGAACAAAGGCTATCTTTAGAAGAGAAACAAAAATGGGTAATAAAGATGTTGGGATATGAATTTGAAATCATCTACAAAAAGGGGAAGAAAAATGTTGCTACGGATGCACTCTCCAGGAAATATGAGGATGTTCAATTATTACTCTATGCTATTTCGATCATCCAACCATATTCGATAGCAGAAGCTATGGACGAATGGAAAAATGATGAAAAAATATGGACATTTATTCAAAATATGTAGTAGGATCTCATTGCCTCTAAAGGTAGAGCATTAAGGCGCATCCTCTCCCCTTAGCCAAGAAATCATGGCTATTCCCCTTGATCTCCTGTCTAATGGTAGATCGAATGAGAAATTCCTCGTCAAAAGCCTTTTTTCCTCAATCCCACCCATTATATATAGAAAAATAGAGATTATAGACAAAGATATATAGAACATTATAATGCCTTAAATCCCAAACCCATTCTGATCGGAACAGAAGTTTGTGGTACAAGGATCGCTTATATCTTGGTAAGAATTCTTGGCTCAAGCAAAAGGTACTTTCTGAATTCCACTCTTCACCGATAGGAGGGCACTTAGGTTTCTTAAAAACCTACCAAAGGGTTAAGAAAAAAAAAATTGGGTTGGTCTTAAAACGGACGTTTGAAATTTTTTGGCAGAATGTTTGGTTTGCCAAAAAAATAAAGTGGAAACAATTAAGACTCCTAGTCTCCTACAACCACTTTCCATTCCAATCCAAAGGTGGACATAGGTCTCAATGGATTTTATCACAGGTTTACCAAAGTCTGAAGGAAAGAGTGTCGTGATGGTGGTTGTTGATATACTTACTAAATGTGCACAATTATGTGCACTATCTCACCCCTTCAAAGCAAGCATGGTCACAAATTGTTTTATGGAGACAATAAAAAAACTACATGGTACTCCAAATATTATAGTAAGTGACAAGGATCCCATTTTCATTAGAAATTTTTGGACCGAATTATTTTCTTGTTTGGGTACTCAACTGGCTCATAGCTCATCTTATCACCCTCAATCTGATGGACAAATAGATATAGTAAACAAATGTTTGGAAGGGTATCTTCAATGTTTTACAGTGGATAAACAAACAAAATGGGTTAAGTGGTTACCCTCGGTAGAATGGTGGTATAATACTTCCTTCCATCAAAAACTCCCCATTCATCAAAAATAAGAAAATAGGAGGGTCATACAAAAGATGACTTGCCATGGTACAAGGATCTTTTATATATTGGTAAGAGTTCCCAGCTCAAGCAAAAGGTACTTTCTGTATTCCACTCTTCACCAATAGGAGGGCACTCAGGTTTCTTAAAAACCTACCATAGGGTAAAGATTTTTTTTTGGGATGGTGTTAAAACTGACGTTCAAAAATTTGTGACAGGAATGTTTGGCTTGCCAACAAAATAAAGTGGAAACAATTAAGACCCTCGATCTCCTACAACCACTTTCCATTCCAAGCCAAAGGTGGACAGAGGTCTCAATGGATTTTATCACAGGTTTACCAAAGTCTGAAGGAAAAAGTGTCATCATGGTGATCGTTTATAGACTTACTAAATATGAAAACTTATGTGCACTATCTCACCCTTTCAAAGCAAGAATGATTGCCAATGATTTTATGGAGACAGTACAAAAACTACATGGTACTCCAAATATTATAGTAAGTGACATGGATCCCATTTTCACTGGAAATTTTTGGACTGAATTATTTGTATTGTTTAAGTACTCAACTGGATCATATCTCATCTTATTACCCTCAATCGAATGGACAAATAGAGATAGTAAAACAATGTTTGGAAGGGTATATTAGATGTTTTGCAGCTGATAAACAAACAAAATGGCTCAAGTGGTTACCCTTGGAAAAATGGTGGTATAACACTTCCTTCCATACATCATAAAAAATAACCCCATTTATGGAACTTTATGGCTATCATCCTCCATCCATCACATATTGACTAAGAGACTCTTATAAGGTTAAATTAGTGGAAGACCACATGGAGCATCAACAACAAGTTCTTTACCACTTACAGGAGAACCTGAATCTAGCACAGAATCAAATGAATTAACAAGAAGATCAACACCGTAGTGAAAGAAGCTTTAATGTGGGGAATTGGGTGGTTTTAAGACTACAAGCATACAAACAGATGTACATGAAGAACACCAAGGAGGATAATACATTATCACCTAAATACTATAGTCCCTACAAGGTGTTACAAAAGATTGGTTGCATGGCCTACAAATTGGAACTACCTGCATCTTCACACAGTTTTCCATGTTTCTTGTTTAAAGTAGGTAATCAGTGACAAGATACCAATTCAAACGATATTACCAAAACTTGATTAGGAAGGAAAAATAATCTTGGATCCTAAATAAATTACTAAAATACGAACTAGACAGCTTCGAAATCGATCAATTTAAGAGTATATCATTAAATGGAATAACTTACCCGCTGAAGATTCAACATGGAAAGATGAGTCCTTTATACAACAACATCAAGAACTACTTCAGCGTTGAGCACAACACTTTTTGAATGGGAGGGGCATGTTAATCCATTACTGATGGCACATTACACCATATAGTGTGGCGCATTACTCCCTATATTTTGGTGCATTACATATTATTTATGTAGGCTTGGGTGTATTAGTGGGTCTATTAGTTGTTATTGTACACCTTTATCTCCTATATATATGAAGGAGATATTCTCATTTTAGTCATCATAGTATCTTATCTTGTGTTGTGTAATCAGTACATTGTGTAAGGAGGTTCCTCCCTCGAAGAGGATTGATATTCATCTATGTTATTCATTGTTAAGGCATGTATTACTCTCTTATTGTCTATTTCTACTATTTTTATGCTATATCTAGGACTTGGTTGCATAACAACTTCCAAGCAAACTTTGGCATCCTACCTCGTTTTTGATAGATAGATATGGGATTGCACCCAAAGCTCTCTACATTAATTTCTATCATAAACTATAAGCTATCACAATTTTTTTATGAGATCTCTTTATTGGTCTTGTTCAATTCATTGTATCCAGCCTTTAAATACTCTCTAATACCTCCTCATAAAGTGGGAACTCCTCATGTTTGACCACTTGTTGTTTGAAATTGCCAATGGATTCAAGATCCTTGCAAATATGAAAACTTTGCCTCAGGATATGTGGAAATTCCCAATACTCCTCCAATGGTAACATATGCACTCAAATATGAATGAATATCCTCTAAGGCAAGACTATTTACTCAAATTATGGAATAGGTTTCCACTAGTCCAAGCGCTCAAGGTCTCATGCATGCTCAAGGTCTCTAATATATTGTCTAAAGGCTTAACAATGTGGATTGAGAAGATGAGGCTTGCACTTGTGATTTTCATCACAACACTTCTTATTATTATCACAAGGATTAGACTTGCAAGATTGCATTTTGGTTAATTTTATGGATTGGGAAACATAGTAGCTCAATGGATTAGAGATGCTACTATATTTTTGTTGAGTTCATACATAGATGATGTTAGTAGGTGTTGGACACTAGGAAAATTTCAACTAGGGAAATAAAAACCAAATCGACCAATGGATTTTATTTATGTTACCTCCTCCAAGTGTGTTTGGGCAAGGGTGAGATTACCATAATTCCCACACACTTGTTCCCCACATTTTTCAAAATATTATCCTGTAGTGCAGTAATTGCAATACACATCACTAAACAAAACCCTTGTTTAGAAAATTGTCAAAATATATAAGTTTGGTCCATGAATCCATCATATAGGGGTGTCCCTAGTGGTACTCAAATGTCATGAATCTGACAAAAATGACATTTTATCCAGAGACGTGATTTTTGAGTTATGGCAGGTTTCATCTCACTTCCCAAAGCCATTCACGGACACCAAGAAAATTTCAACCAGGAGCTTAAAAACCAAACCAACCAAATGAATTGATTTCCATTGCCTACTTCAAGTGTGTTTTGAAAAGGGAGAGTGNTTCAGTTTATTTTTCTTTACATCATTGAACTGCTACTAAGGATTCCAGATTCCTTAGTAGGTGCTCATTCGCACAAGCTAGGGTGAAAACCCTAGCTACAGAGAGATGAATATGATTCCCATGCACTCACTTGAAACATTTTTCAAAATCTTGGTCTATCATGCAAAAAATGTACTGCACATCACCTATCAAAACCCTAGTTTAGAAAATCGTCAAGATATACAACATTTGGTCCATGAATACACTAAGCAAGGGTGTTCCTATTGGTACTCAAATGTAATGAATACAATGGAAGTACCATTTTTTCCATCGTACCATCGACTTTCTAGTTATGGAGAGTTTCATCCCACTTCCCAAATCCATTTAGGGACACCAATCCATTTCAATCAGGGGCATAAAAATGAAACCGAGCAACAAAAGTGAGTTATGTTACCTCCTGTAGGTGTGTTTGTTCAAGGGAGATATCACCATGATTCCCACACACTCACTCCTATTGGAAATGGGATCAGATGCAGAAGGTGCGACAAGAAGATATCGACAAGTGGAAAAGTCAACTGCACAGGAGAAAGATACTGACAAGTGTGGTCGGTTTGGTCACATTAGTTAGAAATTTTTGTCC
This sequence comes from Pseudotsuga menziesii, assembly GCA_001517045.1. Classification (NCBI taxonomy): domain Eukaryota; kingdom Viridiplantae; phylum Streptophyta; class Pinopsida; order Pinales; family Pinaceae; genus Pseudotsuga; species Pseudotsuga menziesii. Next base: position 414,569 of record LPNX011231375.1, on the reverse strand, counting down.
AAAGTAGTTAGAGAGTCATCCGATGTGGACTGTTTTGTAAATAGAATTAGCAATAAAGTAATTAAGTCATCACTTGTAGGAGAAGAATTTCGAGTACTATGATCCGATGAATGTAATTTGTTGGTATGTGATCTATGCATGAATGAGTTTTTGCTTTAAGGCTTTCGACCAAGGGATGTTTTATGATATTTTGAAGCTAATATAAGAATAATATTGATGATGGAATCCTCTCTTTTTATGTGCGATGGCACGATCTGTGATATTTTCCATGTCTGAATGATGCGAAGTCTTGTTGTGTCTACTAGGTTTATATATGTCTATTTATTTGTTAAGTTGATATGAATTATATTGATGCGATATTAGAATTTATTGCAAATGATGATAAGTATATCTCATGAATGATGTTTGTAAGCCTGTGGATCTCTAATTAATACTGCGATAGAGTGATATGTAGTGCACAAGTCCTATTCCTTATGCGGAAACGTGGTTCCTACAAACCTCCCTCAAACATCTCGGGTGATATTGCATCTGCTTCGCAGGTGTTGCTGGATAGGGTAAAACCTGTCTAGGTCGATGTTTAGGGATATTGCATTGAAGGATGTCGACATACCTATGGATTGAACCCCTGTTGACTAAAGTGTGTTAATATCTCCCCACATGTTTCAAAATCTTATCCTCTATTGCAGAAATTGAACTGCACGTCATTGAGCAAAATCCTAGATTAGAAAACCATCACAATAGAAAACATTTGGTCCATGAAGCCACTGGATAGGGGTGTCTCTAGTGGTACTTGAATCTCATGAATCCAAGGAAACTGATGGTTTGTCCATAAAATCATTGGTTTTTAATTTATGGGAACTTTTATCTAGCTTACCAAAGTCATTCATGGACACCAGGAAAATTTCAATTCCTCCTACAAGTTTTTTTGGGTAATGGATGTATTCCTACAATTGCTATGCACTCACTTGGCTCTTTTTTGAAAATCTTAGCTTATCATACAACAATTGCACTGCACGTCACTTCACAAAACCCTAGTTTAGAAAACCATCAAAATAAATAAATTTAAGTCCATGAATCCACCAAATAGGAGTTTTTGTAGTGGTACTAAGATATCATGAATCCAAGGAAATGGATTTTTTGTCCATCAAAGCCAAAATTTTTGAGTTATGGCGAGTTTCATCTCGCTTCGCAAGATTATTCAGGAACACTAGGGAAATTTAAACTGTGGGTATAAAAACCAATCCAAGCAACTGAATTGAGTTCCATTGCCTCTTGCAAGTGTATTTGGGTAAGGCTCTTATGAATTTGATTCCCATGTACTCACTTGGAACATTTTTCAAAATCTTAGCCCATCATGCAAAAATTACATTGCACGTCATTGATCAAAACCCTAGTTTAAAAAACCATCAAAATAAACAATTGTCGGTCCATGAAACCACCTAATAGGGGTGTCCCTAATGGTACTCAAATGTCAAAAATACAAATTAAATGAAGTTGTTTCCATATGAGCCTCTATTTTCGAGTTATGTCGAGTTGCATCTCGCTTCCCAAGGTCATTCAAGGACACCATGCAAATTTCAACTACGGGCATAAAAAACAAACCGAGCAACCGAATTGAGTTATTTTACCTCTTGTAGGTGTTTTTGGAAAAGGGAGAGATGGCGATGATTCCCACACACTCTCTCCACACATTTTTCAAAATCTTAGCGTATGGTGCAGAAATTGCATTGCACGTCACTAAGAAAAACCTTAGTATAGAAAATCGTAAAAATAGACAATGTTTGGTACATGAAGCCACTAAAAAAGGATGTATCTAGTGGTAATTAGATGTTGTGAGTCCAACATAACTGATTGTTTTCCATATGATCCATGTTTTTTAACTTATCGATAGTTTCATCTCACTTCCCAAATCCATTTAGGGACACCACGCAAATTTCAACCAACAACATAAAAACCAAACCAAGAAACAAAATTTAGTTATGTTACCTCTTGTATGTGTGTTTGGAAAAGGGAAATATGACCATGATTCCCATATAATCATTGGGAACATTTTTCAAAATATTAACCTATAGTGCAAAAATTGCATTGCATGCCTTTGAGCAAAACTGTAGTTTAGAAAACTGTCAAAATAGACAATGTTAGATCCATGAGCAATCAAAAAGGGGTGTCTCTAGCGGTATTCAATTGTCTCAAATTCAAAGAAACCAAAAATTTATCCATATAAGCCTCAATGTTTGAATTATGGAGAGTTGCATCTCAATTCTCAAAGCCATTCAGAGACACCAGACAAATTTCAATTAAGGGCATAAAAGTCAAAACGAGCAAAATAACTGAGTTTTTTTTACCTCTTATAGGTGTGTTTCGGAAATGACGAGAGGACCACGACGCCCATGTACTCACTCAACACATTTTGAACATCTTGTCCTATCATGTAGAAATTGCATTGTGTGTCTCTGATCAAAACCCTAATGTACAAAACCATCAAAATAAACAACTTTTGGTCCATGAAACCACTGAACAGGTGTGCCTCTAGAGGTACTCGGATGTCGGGAATCCATTAGGAATGAATTTTTATAAATCCAAGCCTTGGTTTTTTATTTTGTTGCAAATTACAACTTGCTTCGTAAGGCCACTCGATGATACTAGTCAAATTTCAATGGGGGGCCTAAAAAACAATCCAAGCAATTAAATTGAGTTTTGTTATCTCTTGCAAGTACTTGTATAACACAATTCCAACAAAGATTTGTGATTGTTANTCCCACTAAAATGCCTCCAAAAGGCCTAAAATGCCTCTAAAAGGCCATAAAACCATCTAAAAAGCCTCCAAAAGGCCTAAAAGGCCTCTAAAAGGCCAAAAACACCCTTTTCTCCTCCAAAAATGTCCAAAATTCCTCTAAAATAGCAAAATCCCCAAAAGGGAAGGAAAAATATAAAATAATGAGGAAAAGGAGGAAAAAACCCTAAACAAGCTGCCCTAAACCATATGGTTTCCAAAACCATGGGCCAGCACTCCACCACTAAAAAACTATAAATAAGTGGTGGAGGCACCTCATTTCAACATCCACAGTCATAAGCATCCTGCCTCTGCCAAAATTATTCTCGAAACCCTAGCTTACCATCAAGCTACTTTCACCATTGAGAACTCCTTTGGCCCATTTCCACCACCGAAAAAGGAAAAGAAGCAGCTTGGAGCTCGAAGCCACCGACATCGGACCAGCGCAACGGACTCCACCAACCTCCTCATTGGAGGTAATATCAATAAAAATCACCATTATACATTTCTTTACTGTTTTTGCTTCATGTTATTTAATTTTTACCGCTTTAGCTTAGTCTTTGTTTCAGTTTATTTTTCTTTACATCATTGAATTGCTACTAAGGATTCCAGATTCCTTAGTAGGTGCTCATTCGCACAAGCTAGGGTGAAAACCCTAGCTACAGTTTTGGCGACTCCGCTGTCTCTTTTTAATTTTAATTTTATTTTTCCGTACTGTACTTTCGTTTGTCATTTTCGGCTGCCGGAAACCGCGCTTTTTTCTTCCGCAGCCGCGGCCCGACCGCGCATTTCAGGCCCTAACCCGTGACCAGCCCGCCGCTGTCATTTTTTTTTTTCTTGCGCCCCGACCGCGTTTTTTTCCGCCCACAGTCGCGATCCGACCGCACCTATTCATTACACAGTCGCGCTCCGACCGCTGCTGTCAGCCCGAAACCCGCGACCTAGACCGCACCTGTTTCCACTAAACCCGCGATCTGCGCGCGACTGTCGCCTTCAAACCCGCGGTCCGACCGCGCGAGTCTGCCCCATACCCGCTGTCCGCGAAC
>LPNX011231375.1:372357-409154 GCA_001517045.1 Pseudotsuga menziesii | reverse complement strand
TATATATATAATGATATAAAACATTAGGAAAAAACATGGTTCGAAGCAAATAGTATATGTGATATCATATTTTTCTTCACTTTATATATAATCATTGAGATTTCTTTTTTGCCTTGCCTCTATGCCTTGTTCTATTGCAATATGAACATTTATGGTGTACATGTGTGTGTATGCATGAGTGTGTGCATCATTGTGGATACACTTGATATGTGTGGTTAGTATCTGTTGATGAGAAGATGTTTATATTTATGGTTGGAAAACTCATGAGAATGCATAAATTATCACACTAATATTTTCAATATAACACAAAAATGCATTATGTAATGAAACTAATACTAATGCTTTAAATTGATTATTTCTTGTTATTCGCAGAAAAATGGTGAATATGACTGCTTAGATGACGATCCAGATTATGTTGTCACCAATGTACTAGACTAAGATATGATTGATAATGATGTAGATTGATCAGATGAAAATTGTGATGGATATGATGTTGGGGTAGATGAGGATGATTACAATGACGATGATCGGATGATGATGATGATGGTACCCGTTGATGTTACTATTGAGGTTGTGGATGTTTTTTTCTTTCTCCATGCTACTAGACACGTATTATTATTTTTGTGATGCTCCAAGTTCATATTACATTGTGGGTCATTTTTATTTGTATGGTGGATTCATGTTGACATATAAACTTTGATTATCATTGATCATTTTGACTTTGCTAGATATAGAAATTAAAAAAAAAATATTCTGATATTGGTATTTTCACTATATATATCGTTCACTTGTTGTTTTAACCTTAATACGATGATTTGTATGATAGGTAATCGCTTATCTTGATGAAAGATAATGGTAATGTTATCATTATTATATTGTAAATTTATATATGTTGGCAGTTGTTGATAACATTTTCATGGAAAATTAATATATATGATGATATTGCTACTTTGGATAAATATTGTTTGTTTGTGTTAAATTTCTTTGTAAATGTTATGCTATTAATTTCAATAATGGTATGTACAATTAATTTGAATGTTTCATTATGTTATTTTAGAACTATGAAGTAAATGATATATTAGAAGTATTGAAATTAATGAATAATTGTAATAGTTTGATATAATAAATATATGAGCACACAATTGGATATAGTGTTAGGCGTTAAATAGAAAGCCTAATGTGGTGCTAATAAGGAAGCAAAACTAGGAGCTAAAATGAAAGCCCACTATGTCACAGAACTAGAAGCAACATTGAACACAAAACCTGACGCTAAGTTGGAAGTCAATTCTAATTCTATTATGGACACCAAAGTATAATCCAAACTAGAAGCTAAACTAGTGGCCAAAAAAGAAGCAAAACTAGATGCTAAATGAGAATCTAAATGCGATGTTCATGAAGAGGAACAATAAGAATAAATCCAAGGAGATAAACGAGAGGCAAAATGTCACACTAGTGTGGGAGTAAAAATGGACAGTAAATTGGGTGCTAAAGTGGTACCAAAACATGGTGCTAATGTGGACGTCAATAGAGATGCAAAACTAGGCATTAAAAAGAATGCAACACTTGGCGCTAATGATTAATCCAAACATGGTGTTGATATAGTAGAAAAATAAGTCATTACTTTGGATGCAAAACATGGCGCTGCATAGGAAGCAAAATATGGTGCAACAATAAAAGAAATATTTGGCGCCATGATCTTGTTAGCAAAACACGATACAAAAAAGGAAGAAAAAATTGGTGCGAATTTGGAAGCAAAAATTGACGCATATTTGGAAGTACGTGGTACAAAATGGGATGCAAAAGTGGTGGCACATATGGATGCAATATTGGATGCAAATATGGCGCAAACATAGATGGACACATAGATGCTATGGCATTGTTAAGGATGCAAATATGGTGCTAATGTGGACATAATTTAGGAAGAAAAACTAGACAATCTCTAGGAAGCAAAAGAGGATGTTATTTAGGAAGCAAACCTTGATGTTGTTAAGGAAGCAAAATTGGGCATTATTCTACAAGCAAAAAAAATGGATGTTATTTTTGACACCAGAAAGGATGCTATCTAGGAAGCAAAAAAAGATGTTTTACGTTTTGTACATGATGCATCCTATTTAGCATCTACTTTGACCATTCAATGTAAAAAAAATTACACTAAAAAGAGACGCTAAATGGGATGCTAATCCCAAGATTTGTTGTAGTGAACAATGTTGTATGTCCTTAGAGTGCCCCAATTTCACCTACTTGAATCGGATACCACCTCTTGCACCAGAGCATCACTCTGCTTTCCTTCACATTCTCCCATATCCACATTTTTCCCTCTAAAAGACCAAATGGAGCAATCAATTACAGTGCATACCCCCACGAATCCATACTATCTCCATTGATAACTAAGTTATTGTCCCTCTTATTCATTTGTGGGATATTACCAATAAGGAAAGAATGCTTGATTTCCTTTCACACATGGGCACACTTGGCCAACACTAATGCTATCAACACTTCCATGACCAACATTATGAGAGCACTCATGTTCTGAGTTAAGGCTTTGTACGTCTTCTTCCTAAGATAAATCACCATTCTAAGATTAACCCAATTGACCATAGATGAGAAATGTGAGGTGTTAATGATCAAGCTAGGACCAAGGTCGATCCTTCTCCCTTTCAATTGTCCCCTCCGCATTAAACATATGCGGCGGTGCTTGGTAGTCATTCATCATAGTACCAAGATTTATCATAGCACTTTACGGTTAATAAGAAGTTTAGTGTAGGAAAGCATGAGGTAGGGGTTGCTGAAATCGTGGAGCAGTTATGATAACAAAAGAATCATTAGTGCATTGGTGTAAAGATATAAATAATATGCTTTCCTTGGCCCCGCATGTGATCTTCAAGCACATTTATCGAGAGCATAACTTTCTGGAAGACAGACTCTCTAAGCAGGCCTTGGATATGGATTTTGGTCATGGTTATTTTTCTGAGCATATGGACGGTAGAACCATTTTTTATGGTAATTTTTCTCTTTTCTAGCTGATGGGTCACTTTTATGATATCAGCTTTTTAGATTATTTGCTACTGTTGTGGATTTGAGTCTCTCTGCTAGCAGGGCTTGCTCTAGATATTTTGATTGATGACCACTCTCGATTCATTTTTAGCATGCTGACCTGATACATTTTAGGAATGATGAGAAAGTCTGCTATGAACAGACTTTATTCCTATTTTGGTAGATGCAGTTTGACTGATCCTTTGTTTTCTGTAGTTTAGTCTTGTTACATCAAATGTGTAGTCACTGTATCTATGATATATTGTAAAAGATGTCTTTTGATTCTCATGAATAACAAAGGCTGGTATTTTTTTCTCTGAAAAAAAAAAAAATAATCATTAATATCGTGATTGGATCCATATGGCCATAGTTATACAAGTCAATGAATTAATCATTTAAACTTGGTTTTTTTAATTACCACGTATTTGGTATTCTAATTATATTTATATAAATAAAAGATTAATAATTTTTTAATTACTATACATTTATTTCAATTTGGATTTATCAGATCAATTTATTTGAAATGAAAAATTTTTCATAAGTCTTACACTTTGAAAAATGTTTAGATTTAAAATATTTGTTCATTCTCATTGCTTCAATTTATTTGAAATGAAAAAAATTTCATAAGTCTTACACTTCGAAAAATGTTTACATTTAAAATATTTGTTCATTCTCTTTGCTTTATAAATCCATAATTAACATGGATTTATGATGGTTTATTTTATTATAGTGATTTTTTATTTTTTATTTATTATTATGGGAGACTATTTTTTGAGTTGTCTTTTTTATAAATGCCACTTTTTCATATTAATTTATTAACGATATAAATGTGACGGGTGGTTGTAGAACCTAATTACTCTTGTATAATAACTTATCATACCAAATTCATTGAAAACCAAACACTAATTATGGGCAAAATATATAAAGAATATTGAGGTTGCAAGTGTAGGGGATGGGGAGGGTCCTTCGGACCTTGACGGAAAAATTGCAATGACTTATTCCTCGAGATTAGGTAGGGATTCCAACAATAAAGTAGAGTTATATGGATTATATCTGGGTCTAGAAATTATTAGGGAAAATTTTAAGGATCCATAATTTTCTTAAAGTGTAGAAAACTTGGCAAATCTTACTAATTCTTAAATTTCCAACAATAAAATGTTGGGAAATGTTTTTCTAAAAATATATTTCTAAGGGTTTTATATAGTTTCTGAATAATTGTGGCGATTTTTAGAGTAAATTTTTTTATCCCATGGAATTTGGGCGAATCACTTTAGAAAAAAATGGAAAATGGTGAATCTTTTATTGGAAAAAAGGTAAAAAATTAGCCCATGGGCTAAATTTTGCCCCTAAAATGTTCCTTCAAAATTATTTGCAGCCTATCAATCCCAAAAATCCTTGTATCCAATGGCTTCGTCCTCTCCACTCAATAATAAAAGTACTTCATCACAAAGGCAGTAATTATATTTAGAACCTATGAGTTTAGCCTACAATGTCTCAACCAAATAAAAGAAGTTGTTATCATTCATGTCTGAAGGTGGAAGAATTATATTAGAGACCATCTAATAAATGAAGCAACCAAGTTGGACAAAGGGGTTCTTCAAAAAGAGAGAGGCCACCCTAAATGAAGGTGGATCCCTTAAATATTTTCTTATAGATTATATTAGACATTTCATGATATAAAATAGTCTCATCAATCTTGTAAACAATAGCATGGTATACATATGGTCATTCAACTCACGTGTTACACATAACTTGGTTTTAATGCTAAGAGTGAAGCTAAAGCATTCACTCGTGCTTTGGGATTTCTTCCTTGATATACCCATCTATTGTGTGTATGTAATTTTATGGCTCTTTCTCTGCAGATGTGTAGCAAGGATGGGATTATTCTAGTGGATTTTTGTAGGGTTACGGAAGAGAGGTACATGCAAGCAAGGAAAAACATTGTTGATGGTCCTGAAATCCATTCCTTTCAAAATTCTTGAGCAACAAACTTGGGTAAGGATCCTCAACTTTCTATAATATTTTTTTCTTGTTCTCGGGTAAACATTTTTGTTTCTTGTCCAGATCATGAGAGTGTCTTTATGGCCACTTTGTTTGGCTTTGTTTCTAGTGGTTTTTTATTGGAAACTAAAGGTATCTTCTATGGGAAATATTTACTCCTTTACCTTAGAATCCTCTGCTTTTGGGTATGGGAAACCACTCAAACTGGGGATCTCCTGGCTAAGAGGGCTTGCATGAAATTAAGGAAATCAAGTGTATGATGGGGCTTATGATTTCTCAGATGGATGACTAGAAGGGTCCCATAGATAGTTCAAATGCACATATAGATTGACAAGATACCAAGAAAGAGCACCTTGAGAATATTGTGGAGCATAGGAAAAAGATTAATAAATTAGTCGATGACTCCAAAATGCATTCATTATTATTTTGGAGATATTGAATGTTACACAATCATGAAAGGCTCACTCAGTGGTCTTTATATGGGTGGAGGAAGACACAATTTAGAAGCTTGTAATTGTTGTCATGGATATCTCGAGCTTCAAAGATATTGCCAAAGAGTATTAGCAGTCTAAAGAAGGCAATAATGGCCATGTGTTTTCTTAAGTCTTTTAAGTTTTTATCCTTTTCACTTGTTGATTGTTGTTATGAAAGTTTGTTTGAGTTATTTTGTGGTGTGAATTCCCAATTAGTTTTGAGTCATTTTTTGACACTATTTTGACTATAAATATTGTTGAATCTTCTCAACCTTTTTTAATAGAAAAATATATACTCATTCTAGTTTTAAAAAAAATATGATTTGGAGAAAAAAAATTGTCACTATTTTTCTTCTTCTTATTTTTGACAAGTTTTAAATCAAAGACGATATGGTTTCCAAATGCAACTTAAAGTGGCTTAATTTATCTAATTGACTTACCAAGTAAAGTTTGATTGGTTTTTACTATTTTATTTTGTTTCCCAAAACATGTTATGATGTCTTTAATTTTGCGGTATACACTTTAATATGAATAGTTTTCTAGAATATATTTATGTTCACCAAATTTGCTTATGAAAATGATAATGATTTAGATTTTATAATCATTAACATGATAAAATTAATAATAATAATAATAATAATAGTAATATATTATCCTGAAATGTTTATGACATTAGTGATTGGTCGTAACCCTTTATGTATATATAATTACGTTATTTTGCATTATATTGGATATAATTTATGGAACACATGATCGGTTTACCTACTTGAATTGACTTAAAATAATTTATGGTGTCTCTTGTTTTTAAAGATTGTATATATATTCACATTTCATATGTTTTGTAGGTGCTCCTTTCTCTATAGCAAGGATTAATTCTCTTCCTTTCGATTTTGTCTTAGTATAAAAGCATGTGAAGTTAGAGCTAATTTCAAAATGGGATAATTTTATCCAGGTTCTCATTCATCGATTTGATTGATATAGGGGGTATTTACGAATTACAGGTTTTTAAATTTCGCCCCATGGCCATAATATGAATTCATAAATAAGAAAATATTAAAATCATTCCAAATGTATATACAAAGAGAGTAATTATCTTTTAACAAAGAAAATCCAAGAAACTTGCTATGTAAGAGAAATTTTCCACCTAACCATAGGTGTCAACTGTAGATACCACCCCCAAACTTGGATGAGGACAAAAGTGAGAAGGAAACACCTACATGCTTAGCTCTCTCTTCCCACAACTCATTTTCTCTCATTTTTATCCAAACTACCCACCTCTAAGCATTTATATGGATCTCACTCAAACATCCCAACCATGGCACTCTTTCCTATTGCCCCACACAACACAAGGAAGGCATTTCCCTTCATTTCTCCATAGTTCCCTTAGGAAATACAACCCTTATAGTGCTTACCAGTGTGTGTCCAAATAATCAAATCCGATATATGTTGTTAGAGAACCTCTTGTAACCTTAATTCATAGCTACTTAAGCATGTGAAAGTAGAAAAACATAATGGGTAAATGTTCCTACCTTTTCCGGCCTCTTTGTTCAGTTATAACAATTCTCTTTTCTCTAAAATATGGATTTCCCTTCCATGATTCAAATTTTTTGATTATTTCATAATCTGGTAATGGTAATGGAAATGGAAAGAAAAACAAGATGAAAAAATATCCCTATTGTAAATACTCTATGAAAATGTGCCTAAGATTAATGGTTCATAAACTCCAAAAGAGATGAGACAGTGGTGAAAAAGACAGTTGACATAACTTTTGACCATAGAAGAGAGGACTCTTACAACAATCATAGAAGTATATTCACCCCATGCTTTTAGAACTACATGAGAATACTTTTCCCACCAACCTCATACATGCATTCAATAATTGAATTTAATAGTCGAAACAAAGTAATTGGCTCATTTAAGGCACATGAAAACAAATGGATGAGTTCTAAGGTTGACACTTGACCACAAAGGGTTTAATCTCCCATAGGCCCCCCTTTCCTCTTCCCCTCTAGTTCCCTTTACACAACCATCTTGGACCATTTTATTATTTTTCTAACATTATATTTACATAGCTTTTGATTTAGCATGACAAACAACCACATGGTCCATATAGAAATATTTGCATTATGCATGCCTAGTCGTTTACTAGTTAGGCCTTGGCCTTGAGATCCACACTAGGAGTCCATACTAGCATATTTACATCATTTACATGATTTGGTTTAATATATTCCAAGTCAAAACTAGGGGTACTACAATTGTAAATTTTTGTACCTCATCTTTTTAAGTGAATATTAATGGATAAATTGAGAATATAATTTACTTGGTCAAATTTCAAAATCTTGGAAATCCAATTGGAGGCACTCCTTAAGAATCAAAAGTTATGGATATACATGTAACCAAAGATAATTTCTGACTAGAAGATTCATCATAACTAAAATATTTGGTGATTTCTCACTAGTAGATACACTTGAGCTAAAATGTTGGTGATTCCTCGCTAGAAAATACACCAAAGGTAAATGCTTGATGACTTCACAATGTGGTTCCGTGAAAGATTACTCTCATAGTAGGAAACAAATTGAGTTACTATTGTGTTAAGAAGAAAATGGCATGCATTTACTCTCACAAGAGGAATACTATTGTGTCACTAGGAAAGTGATCTCGTAAAATTGTGGAATAACTTCAAGGAGTAGTTTAAGACAAACATAATACCCCCTTAATTAAATGATGGTCTTGAAAATGAAGTTATACACTCTAGTCTAGTGACTTCATTATAGTGGACGAACATTTATGTTTATTATCCAAATTTTGCACTAGCATTAGAGATACTAGGGCTATTAGAGGACAAAAGAAGAAGTGAGATTTTGCCAAAGGGAAAAAGAAGAAAAAGTCACACTGACATTAGGGCTAGTAGAGGACAAAAGAAGAAGTGGATTTATTTAGAGGGAAAAAAGAAGAAAAAAACACACTAACATTAAGGCTATTAGAGGACAAAAGAAGTGGAATTATGCTAGAGCACAAAAGAGGAAAAATCACATTGACATTAGGGCTATGAGAGGACAAAAGAAGTGGAATTATGCTAAAGGACAAAAGAAGTAAAAAATCACATTGACATTAGGGCTACTAGAAGACAAAAGAATAAGTGGATTTGTGTCATCTTCTTGTCTTCTAAACAAAGAAGATAAAATTGTGTCCTCGATGAAAAAAAGAGCAAAACAAGCCATGGCCAAGAAATTGAAGGCTCACCTTGATGGACAAATAAATAAATTATCCTTGGTCAATTAATAGAGATTATCACCCTTTATGAAAAGAGGATAAAATTGTCACCTACAAAATAGTACTATCTAACAACCTAACCAATAAATCAAAGAATCATAATTTTTATGACAAATGGATAAAATTGTCACCTTAATGCACAATGGACAAAACATTTTCTATTACCATAGATAAAGATAAGATAACCCATGAGCCTCATTTTACCAAATTACAATTGCTTTCCCCAACCCTACTTTCCCAAGTGCCTTTCATTGGCCCTACTTTCCTTTGTTGAACCAATTTTGACAATGGGCCATATGTAGTAATCTATGCCTCAGCATCCTTCTTACTTGGGGATCAAATTTAATTGCGTGAGATAAATGATAAATTACTTTACTAGAATATCTCTTACATCAATGACGACGATGATTATTCTTCTCTCAAAATGTGAGTGCTTAGTCACAACCCTTCGTATATGACACTATATGATTGAATTATCTTTCAATATCACCTAGATATTTAGATATTTGCCAAATAAATATGTACTCAATGTAAAATCTCTCACAAACTACCTTTCTTCGTAATTTTCTTATATTTAAGATTAAATATTTACAACACATACCCTAAGAAAAAGAGTCCATTTAAAATTATTATGCGTTTAAGAAAACTAATTACATTTATTTTGTTAAGAGGTATAACCTATGACACAATTTGAGGTGGGGATCATTTATTTCTTGAATGACGCTATATTTACATGTTGACATATTTTAATTATATGGATGTATTTGATATGAAATTTTATTTATTTATTATATTAGATATATATGTAATGAAATGCATGGAATTATAAATATATGATATAAATAAGAGAAACGTACATTGATTAACATTTGTTAATTCCTAACTATTCATCTTGAGCATTTGAAAATAGCAAATACTAGGTTTGATATATTGCACCAAGGTTTTAATCATGGCACAATTTCATTGAGCGTATAATTGATATTAAGAAAGTATGAATATGTAATTGTAATGAAATGCACTTCTACAATAGATGTTAGGTGGATAATACTCGGTCTTCATAGGTTTAATAATAATAATTTATAATAAATATTAATTATATATATAAAGAGTAAAAAAATATATCATATTTGTCAGAAAAATAAAATTATTATTACATAAAACTTAAATATTAGTATAATAAAAATAAAAATATAATTTTTTTAAATTGAAATAAGTAAGATTTTTATATTAAAAAGGTGAAAATTATAATTGATAATTTACACACAGTTTCATATTACAAAAATACTCTTGTTCAATTAGAGCTTGATGCCACAAAATTCTCCATCGACTTGGTACGTTGTAATACCTATAACATATTTAATAAAGTAATTAAAACTGAAAAGTTTTACAAACTTTCATAACGAGACTTTACAAAGAAAGGACATAAACCAAAGAATTAAGAGGGTCCTTTCCCACATATAGTTTCCTCCATGTTTTGATTACCTTCCTCCTTCCCATGCAAACTTGAAATAACATTGAGAGACATAGTTGGTTGTCGAATGAAGTCCTCTTCCATTTCCTTGGAATTGTTGAAAGGGATGTTTTGTGATTGACCCCCCATTAGCATCTCCTAGGGAGCTTTGAAGGCTGAAGTCAACCTTTCTCATTGGCCTCGATGATCTTGAACTTCATTTTCCAAGTCATTGAATCAGGTATCTAGTTGCACTACATGATAGGAAATATGTTTCAAACTTGTAATGATCCTTCTAGCTGAGAATTAAGTTTTCACATCATAATTTGGAAGTCGTTGATGGCACTCTCAATCTCCCCAAGTTTGAAACTCAACCAAAGCCGACCATGCAGTTCAAATATCCCAATTCCTTCACCTGGTCCCCAAATATCTTTGCAAGATAAACCACAAAAGAAGAAATACTAGACCTCCCCATTGAACTACATGCTTGTGTAAATATCAAATCATAACAATAATTTATAGAGATACCTATAAACACACATCAGGACCCTAATCCTTCAATGTATAGCCATAGTTTACTGATCCCACAATGATATCTCCACCGTTCTTTATTGTTGTGTAGGTATCCCAGCTCAGGTATCTCCCATAAGAAAAGACAAAACAAAGCCATGACACCATAAAACAAAGATACATAGTTGAGTAAACACCAAGAGTGAAGTCCTGAGAAGGGCCTCCCATGTAATACCCGTGACCCTGATATTATAGTTGTTACTGCATTGTAAACATTTAAACTATGAAGCCTATATATAGCATGTTTATTTTTTTAATATAAAATTACAGTTGGTTGTGTGATGAGGAAAAACACTAATGAGAAGATCCAAACATTGACTGAGGTTGGTGAGGGGGTAAGGTTTACCCATGTACCTTTTTTACCTTGATAAGGTGTTTAGGAATCCAAACCTTATGTTAAAATACCAAAACCCTTGGTCCTAAACCAAACTCAAAAGGGGGAGTGTTTAATAATAAAATATTACTAATTTAAGTTTGGGTGAACTTAATTAATTTTAATTAAATTTGGTGATTAATCATGGATAGGAAATGTGGTTCTCTTTGGACAGACACGTGGGAACCCAAGGAAGACACTCGCCTCACTTGAGAGATTGAGGAAAAAACAAGTTGGGGAAAAATTCATGGGCAGAGAGGAGAGCCTGGAATGTGAAGGAGACCTAGACGTGAGACTGGGGAATGGGTCATTCAAACTAGATGGGGAAAAATATGAAAATATAGTGGATTTATACCATTGGATTGTTGTTACCAATTGTTTTTGTTACAAGCCGCTTGCTGATGTTACCAAATTTCTTACTATTGCATGTTACTTGTTGTTACAGCTGCGTGTGAATCATTCTTAGTGCCTGAACCTTGAGATAAATTCATACATTTACAGTGAAGAGTATCATTATGTGTCTTTCAATTCTTTAAGGTGGAAGAAAACTATGTTTTGTAATCATGTACTTGCATTGTATCCATTTGGTTGAATTTACCAATTACTTGGTGATTTGTGCAAGAAAAATCAAGTGGAATTATGACACTTGCAGTGAAGTGTATCATTGTGTGTTTGTGAAGTTTGTGAAGGAACTCTGTGGGTTAATTATCAAATTTACATGAAATTGGTTTGAAAATTGTTGTTTTACCAATGCCTGGTTATAATTTTGTTTATAGTGTACAATTACCCATGTTCTTATCTCTACGTTTAGGGGGTTGGTGAGTTACGTGTGTTTAATGCCTGGCTCTCGGCTTGGGGTGGACTTGGGAGCTGAAATAATACAAGCTGGATGACTCCTGCGGTTGGATGGAGCGTGGCTCACAGCGTGCCTCACATGCATCCAGTTGCCTGCTTCAGAACAAAATCTTCATATAAGTATATATGAAGAATTTTATTTCTCTTTAAATTTCTTTGTTAAATGATAGTTGGAAGAAATATAATGCTGAAATTTCACGTTGTAGCAAACCCAAAATCCTCTAGTAGATTTTGGAGATATGGGGTAATTTTTTTTTAGTAAGTAAGTATTCATGGGGATTTGAACTTGTGGCCTTCCATTTACAACTTTACAACTTCTTATCACAATTACTCATCACCAATTGGTACATGATCAACTTACCAATTGAATCTATTACATGTTATTCTCATGTGAACAACTTAATAAGACCATAGAACCTTCAAATTTTATCAGATTAATTTATCAAGAAAACAACCTTGATCATATCTTGATAGACCTTAGCATATTCTTCCATTTTAATTCACACATTTTCATATATAAATATAAGGATAAGATATACCACTTAAGAGGTAATTACTCAACGTTCTAAGTTAGTATCTTTGATTGCATGTCATTATAGATCATTAGTAAATACCAACTCTACATCTTACATATAAAGAGATATATTTAAAAAAAAACTATTAACTTAGATATAGAATGATTTAAGACCCTTAAATCATAAGGACAACTTGTAACATGTGTTAGTTACTTGACACAATTCTCTTACTACTCTATTTTTATATCCTTAACATAATCCTCACCAATTTGAGAGAATAGCACAAGGTCATGTACTTAATAATAATTTACCCTATAACACATTTAAGAATAACATGATACACACTTTATCGATCGAGTAGACTTGATCGACCCATTGCGATCGAAGGATTGACTTCGACTTTCAACCCAACCAACTGTCTCTCTACTGACGCATATTTTCCATCCAGGATGCCACCCTTGAGTTGGGCATGAATCCACTAGGATGAGGGAAACAAAGTAATCTTTCACTAAAGGCTTATAAAAAAGAAATATTAGTGGCATAACCAAACCAAAGGTTTAAGAAAAACATCCTCGTAATGACATAGATAGGTTTTACCCATTACCGACATAATAGTATAAAAGATATAATAGTAATTGTGCAAATGGAACTTAGCTTTAAGTTGGTTCTTAATAACAAGTATTAAGTTCACCCTTTTGTAATTGAATTGAGATCAGGTAGTGAAACTACTAAATTTATGTAATTATAGGGAGTTTTGCTTCAACTAATCAACTTTTCATATACACATGATAGACGCTCATCTTTTAATAAGTAAATGATAGAACATGCTTTTAAATAAAACTTCATTATAAAATATACTTTTAAAACAACAACAACAACAATAATTACTTTTTCTTATATCTATTATTTAACCATAATAAATTTTATCATATTTTAAAGAATATATATTCCACTTTAAGTTCTGAGAGCTTCAACTCTTCCCATAGAATCTCTCCCAAAGAGATGTTTCTCTTTTTCATCCAATGAACTATCCAAATGTCTTTATGGAATTGTTGGTTCCATGAATATGACATACATAACATTATAGCACGTCTCATCTATATTCTCACCAAGAAAGACAAGGTATAAATAACAAGGTAATTGTTATTTATAGTCGTTTTTTTTCTTGTCAAATTGAAAAATGACAGTTTTTTTATTAAAAATTGTATCATAATATAGTTAGATGGGTAAGCTCTCAATAGTGAGGGATCCCTAATACCGAGCCATGTAAATACTTCAACAAAAGGTGTTTGGGTTGGCTAAAAAACGGAGAAGCAAATCTCTCGGGTGTGTCCTTTTAATCTTCAATCAAATGAATGCTAATCAACAATCAATAAGCTCTCAAAGTTGAGGGTTTAATCGAATCACCTTAAGACACCATTCTAATGTAGAGGCCCTTAAACTATAGCATTATGGTTACCTTCCTCTCAAGCAAAGACAAATACATAGTATTTATTGAACGAAGTTTATTAGGCACAGTAATTATAATGTATAAACACTTTGGGTTGATGTACTTACTTGCTTATTTTAATAGTGTTCAACCACTGAACTGATTGAGGCTTCTCTCTATGCAAATATTTTAATAGTGTTCAAACAATTACTCCACTCATCAGAGTGAGCCTCTTCTCGAGAAGGACCTATAACTATGTCTATACAATTTTCGCCGCGTCACTTGTCGGAAAAAATTTTACTGACGAAGGCTCCCTGACCATTAGCCCCCACTCTAGTGGATTCATGCCTCAATTCTTTTAGTCTATTCAAATCATCAATCTCCTAAGTCTACCAAAGCAACCAAAGCAATTTACAACTTACGAAAATAAATAACATTACTTACACTGCTTTTACGGAGAATGTTACAGATGGTTTTAAATTAGTATGTTGTTATGTGTTAATTTTATGCTAGTATGTTTTGGAAAGCATTACTGTGCATGAAATTATAATTTCCGGAATAATTATTTCAATTCAAGTTTATTTTAATTACCCAGATAATTTAGTAAATATGAGTTTAATTCCCAAAATGGATGAAAATTTGTTGATGTATTTGTAACTTCGGAATGTATTCACTTGTATATCTTATATTGTACCCCGATGTTCCTATCGAGAGAATCATTTGTATTTCATTGTACCCTGATGTTCCTATCAGGAGAGTCATTAATATAATAAATTCATGTAAAGTCATTGACGTTAACCCTCTGTTGTAAGTCGGGGCAATAGTCCCCATAATTGAGTTGAGATTAACCCTCCTTGTTGATCGGGGGGCAACGTCCCCACAGTTGTGGGGCACTAAGGTTATTAGACTCTCCTCGAGATGTTGGCCATGGTAAGTAATTGCCAAGTTGAAAATTAGTATAAATAGAGAGTGAGCCTCTCTATTTTACATACACTCACCCAACTATAGCGCATAAATGAGAGAAGAGAAGCTCACACAAGTGAGAGAGAGAGAACAACTGTTGGAGATCATCTTTCTGCCTTTGGGTTTTACTGCTGCCATTGGTGCTCATTCTATCTCTAAGGAAGTTGTGGGGTTTTCTCTTTTATGGTTTCCCCGAGGAAAATATTTGTGTCTATTGTCTCTTGTGATTGATTGTTGTGCATGTTATTCTCTTAGATAACATCCTAGATCATATTGTCTAATTGATAAAAATATAACATCGTATCAGAGATAACTTGAGAATAAGACACTGTGCAACTGCAGAATCTAGGGCTTCTTATTTTTTGGGTCTCTCTCCATGATCCATCAGCAAGAAGAGGCTAGGCTAACTCTCCATTGAAGGGCGCATCTTTCTATCGAAGCAGAAGTTTATTCTGGGCATTTTCAGTCACTGCTGCGGGAAATTAGGGCTTTTCATAGAAAAGAAATTTTTTAG
Source organism: Pseudotsuga menziesii (assembly GCA_001517045.1). Classification (NCBI taxonomy): domain Eukaryota; kingdom Viridiplantae; phylum Streptophyta; class Pinopsida; order Pinales; family Pinaceae; genus Pseudotsuga; species Pseudotsuga menziesii. Next base: position 393,705 of record LPNX011231375.1, on the reverse strand, counting down.
TGATCTCGGCATAGGATTTCTCTCCTCATTAAAATCAAAGTTTAGAGACCAAGGTCGAATTTTTTGGTTGGGTGAAACTCTGGGAAAGTCAAACCCTAATTTGACCCTGGGCCTGAAAAACCCTAAAATACTAAAAATGGTAGTTTTGGTACATACGCTATATCTAGAGATTGAAGAAGGCTTAGGAGCCAAAATTTTCACAGGGTGAAGATAAATTCCTGATATACCCTGTGTAAAAATTTCAATTCATATTCTCTATATTCTGGGAGATATTATTCCTCCAAATCAGGGTTCCAGCCTCTTCCATGATTCATCACTAAACATGACACCTAGGGAGAATTTCTATATATCAGGATACGAAGGTACAAATGAAAATTTTCAAGATGTTCCAGATATGGAACAGACTGTACTTTCGTTGGTAAAAGTTTTAGATCCTGATGATGAAACAGTGACACATGGAAGTCTGTACAACTTCTCTATGTTGAACAATCCTGAAACAAGTCACCTTGGGAAAACCCTCATAAGTCCCAATTGGAGAAACCAATTCTGCTCAAACCTATGGTGTTGGAAAGAGGATAGGCGAGGATACCTCAATACGAATTTTTAGACATAGAGGAGCAGTACTTTCGGAGATAATGCAGAAATAATATCAGGCATTTCTGTAGAAGAATTCAGAAAACTAGGACTTCCCTCCATTGTTTTCATAAAAGGAGTACATTGGACAGATCATGTTGAGAAGGAGCATCTGTCTATTCAATTAGATATGAAAGATTCCAATTTTTTTAAATTAGGGTTTCTCTGACAAACCCTAGATCATCCAAATCCAGAACCAAGACGGACACCTCAAATCAAAAAGATCTAATATTTTTCTATTTACATTGAGGCTCTTATTTAAAAATGACTACCATTTGATGACAAGCTTGGTACTTCCGAACATGGAAGTATAAGTTTTCACTAATTCTTGAAGAAAATGAATTGGACACCTACATAAGTGGAGAGGTTCGAGTTCCAGATGGAGATGAAGCTTAGGCCTGACACAAGAAGAACTTGATCAAGGGTAAGAAGATTATTGCCGATTCAATCAAGGATCACCTCATACCACATGTGTCCTCCCTAAACACACCTAAAGAGATGTTTGATTCCTTGACCAAGCCATTTTGAAAGGAAGAATATAATTCAGAAGAAGTATAGGAACTCCATGACCCTTGAAGAGATTGAATTGGATCAGTACTTCAATAAGAAATGTCTAGGATCTAGAGAGAGATGAGGCCAAGACTAGAGTCAAGCGAATAATTGTAGATTCTATTAAAGATGATCTCATCCCTCATGTGTCATCCTTGAAGACACCAAAAGGAAGTGTTTGATGCTATGATGAAGCAATCGAAGAAGAATAATATATGGTTATAACCACCTTGAATGGCCTCTTAGGATCATGGGATTCATTCATTCGAGGAATGTGTGACAAAAGGAAGTGATTACCTTCAGCAGACTCTGGGAAGATTGCACACAAGATGAAGCTCGACTCATAATAAGAGAAAAGAATATGGGAGCAACTGAAGATCTAGCTCCCATGATTCAAAGAAGATCCCTCAAGAAATGAGGAATATGAAGGACTCAATTCTGAAGAACCTCTTATCCATTTGGATAAGAAATGATGATGTCATGAATGAATAAGATGATGAAGCGGAAGGCTCAAAAAGGCGTCTACCCACGAAACGAATAAAATATAAGTATTCAATTGTCATTTCCTGATATTGTTTTGTTATGCATTTGTTTATATTCAGTTGATGTGTTATGCATGATAGAATTTTTGCATTAATGACAATATACTACTAATATGCATGTAATGGGTAAGTAGCTCATGGTTCTATACAACTCTCCATTGCTAATTATCTAGAATGAAACCTCATTGCCGACATATTGGATTAGTGCACAATCTCAATGATGTCATGGTAGAGATGGAAGGTATCTAGAAAGTTTCCATGAGATATGGGCGAATGTTGTATTGGCTAAAATAGTTGCATGATTATATATTTATGCATAAGTATTTAGCATTATAAATATGCCTTATGAAATGTTTCTAACCATACAACTAGTGCATATGACTTGTAGGAAAGATCGTGTACAATCCCCTACAAGAAAAGAAGTGTTGGGCTTAGGGAAGACCTGGGTTCTATACTTTTGTCTTCGCACCAACAAAAGACCCACAGTGTTGGCCCTTTCGGCAACAACCTGCGAACAGGTTGCAGTCTCACCCGAAACAGCTATGGGGTGCCGCAGAATCAGGTTTCTGCAAGCAGAAGAGGGATATTACTGTACCTTTAGCTTCTAACAAATGATAATCATAAAATACAGAGCTTTGACATTCACTTATTTAGCTTCGCGGTTAGATAAACAAATAGTACCTTGCTTAACCCTTTACTGGGAATTCACAGCGAAGTTAGTATTTAGCAGTGATCTTACTTATCAGTTATGTATTTCTCAATGCATAAAAGAACATAACAACAACACAAAAGAACCACAACACACGATATAACGTGGTTCACCCCCAGTTTAGGGGATACATCCACAGAACTGTGTTTTATTCAACTCTTTACAAAAACCACAGTTCTGATCTGTGCACTCAGCTGCAGATCCCTTCAATTCCTCAAAGCTACGCACTAAGCTGCAGATCTCTACGCACACAGCTACATATCTTCTTAATCACCCAAAACCCTCTGCGCACATAGCTGTAGAGGTCGTCCACGCACATAACTGGGACTTAACCTTTCTTACAAGCCTTAGCTTCGCATCAATTCATCTTACATCAAAAGCCTAAACTGACTTCTTTACAAGAGTGCTTATTTATAGTGCACTTATTACAAAACCATGGGATTAAACCATGGGCACCCCGAACCCTAAAACCTGGACTTAAACCATGGGTTTATTACAAAAAGAAGGTTTTGACTCAACCCCGACACCCCTAAGACTATTTTGAGTCGCAACTCTGCTTACAAGCTTCCACAAAAACCATGAAGTTACCAAAATTAAGGACTGTTAAGGTGTGCGCCCCAACAGGCCCCTAAGGCTCACCAGTGTCCCGTCTCGGGACACTCAGCTGCTTGTCTGGTGGGAGAACTTTGTTGGTGAAGATAGTGAACTGCTTTTTGAGGCCACGCATGATATTGTCGGCTGCTTGCTACTTCTCCACCAGCTCCTGCAATGCTGTCGTTGATGCTTTGCTAGCCTTTTCCTATGCAAATGCATCGTACTCCTTGAGAAATTTGAGTTGGCTGTCCACAACAATACTCAATTCCAAGGCCTCGTTGACAAGGGGCTGCATAGCATTTTCGAGCAGTGTTGTTTTTGTTCTGTATGACTCAATCTCCTACTGGAGTTCCTTGCTTTGTTTTACCTTGAGCATTTTCTGCATAGGGGGCAGGGTCTTAATTTCCACTTTTACTGCGTCCAACTCTGCTTGTTGCTGCTTGATGGTTTCCTGCAGCTTTTGTACTACGGGGTTTTCCTGCAGTGTTGTCCAGGTGTCGACGCTTTCCTCTAGCAGCTTGGCTGCGCTACCTACAAGATCAGAGATCTTCGTTGCTGAAGCCTGAATGTCTCTGCGATGCTGCTCCCTGACCTCTGGTGGGCTCTCCGGGATGATGCGTAGTTGAAGCTCCACAATCTGAGCCTCATGCTCTGCTTTAAGCTTCTCTATTTCACTATGAGACTGTTGTGCGTAATCTTTTAGTTTGGCGATTCTTTGCTCCGGTTCTTCCTCATTCTGGATGTCGAAGTCAGGAAGACTTCGACACACCTCCTCTAATACTCGCACCATTGTGACTTTCTTACGTTCTGCATCGCTCTTTCTCTGCTCCACTTCCTCCAACTGTGCTGTGAGGCTATCATTCTGCTTCCTGGTATTTTCCAACTGTATTTGTGAGTAGTGGTCTCGTGCTTGGATTTCCTTTGTGACAGCTGACTGACAGAGATGTAATTCCATCATGGACATCTTAGTGTAATCTATTCCAACTATCATGCTCATCTCCGCGCGAGATGTTGCGTCGGTTATGATGAGGGCGGCACTTGACACTTGTCCCCGGTGTTCTCTAACCGGCCATTGTCTTGTGTTTGGCTGTGTAGGTTCTGGGGCACTACTTGCTGCAGCACCAGTCGCTGATTTTTCTGCTAACTCCTTCAGCTCTGAGATTCGCTTTGCTATGCCGATGATGGCATCAAGATGCGTGACTGTAAACTCTGATCATTTCTTGGTGAGAACTTCTGTGGATTTCGACAGAGCCTGATTAAGCTCCTCACTTGTCAAGGTGGGGTCTTTGTCAATATTCTTGTCCTTCGACGCTTTCGTTTTCTTGCGGGACTGAGGTTTGGTCACTTCTTCGAACTCTGGTGACTTGCGCTTATCTGGTCGATTAGGGTCTGGGATAGTTTTGACTGACTCCTCTTCTTCTCCTTCATCTTCGCCATCTCCACCCTGGTCACTTTCACTCTGTTGCGACTCACTTTGCTCTTTGTTGTCCTTTGGGGGGTCTTTCTGCTGCGTCTGACTAGGGCATGTGCCCACAGTGGTGACTGGAGGGATTGGAATGTTTAGCTTTGTCCCTGCGTCCTTCAACCATTCAATCAGCCACTGCTGAACGATCGCGAGGATGTCTTGTTTGGTCACTACATATGGCAACTTTCAGCATGCCTTTTTCTCATCTGCACGGGCCTGGATAAAGACATTGTGCATGTCGGCCCTGAAGTTGGCCACTCCATCATATTTAGAAAATAGCTCATTACTGAGCCGTGGGGTCTTTACAATCTCATATGAGATACTCATGGCGTAAAAGGCGAACATAGTGTTCGTTATCTGCTGGGATGATTTGTCCTGCGACACCCAGAGCAATGCGTACCTCACTGCACCTGGCATGCTTGGAGGCACGTCAATAAACTGCGCCTCGGTGGGCTCTTTCCACCCGGTCAGGGCAATAATCACGATCAGCCATGAATAGTGAAAGGGTCTACCTTTTTCCTGCGTGTCGTGGGCATCTTCAAGAAATTCCTTAGTGATGTATGCTGCCCAGTTGTAAATGTAGCCTTCCGCACAGTTCGCAGTAATACTGACAATCAGGGCAGGTACTTCATTTGGTATGCACTTTCGCATTAGCTTGCAGGCTAAGAGCTCTGCAGCGAATCGAATGTTTTGATGCTGAATGGCTGAGGTTTGATACCCTCGCTTCCCTTTCGTCAGCCCGAAGCGTTCCTTCATGCTCTGTGCTAGCTTCACATCTTCACGTTTTCCCAAAAACTCAATGCTAGGGTCAGGCCCTTCCTTCGGCAGGCCTGTAATTTGGTGAATGAGTTCTCCATTGATAGCAATTTTCTGGTTTCCGATCCATAGGTACCCATCATGCACCAATTCCAATAATTGTTTGACCACCACGGTTACCTGTGTGCTGCGACCGAAGTGGGGCACATCGAGCATATTCAACAAACCAGCTTTGTCCAAGCCAGCAGCCCATTGTTTCACTTCTAATAATGTCGCTCCAGTCTCCTGATAACGGACAGAGTGTAAGTATGTCCCAGGTGTGAACTGTGGAAATTTCCCCTGATCATTTGTATCGTGGTCGGCGTACTTGAGCCGGTCTATTTTCCATGTCATTGTCCCGATTAGCTGCACACCCGATGGCAACGAAGGGGTGTGTAATGTGAACTTCTTCGTCCGCCGAGGGAGCTAAAATCCTGGTCAAACTGGCGAAAGATACGGTGGATGCTGCGGTGCAATGTTCTCATCCTCTTCAAGAAAGACCTCTGCTGAGCTGAACGGATTCATCTCGGGATCCTTCGGTGTTTTCCCTGATTGCTTGTGTCTGTCTTCGTTCCGCTTAGAATGAACTTCAGGCTTAAATTTTTTCCTGGTAGAGCGTGTCTGCATTGGCTGGGTCGGTGCTGGGGGAGTCTCTTCACGGGGTGCAGACGCAGGTGGGTGGCTGAAAAGGTGCAGCAGACCCTCCTATTCAAATTCTCTCACTAACTACTGAAGCTCACTATCAGCTGACATGGACGCAATTGTAAAACTCAAGAAAATGTAAAATGCGAACGTCGCAGGTGTGGGTGTCTTCTTATAGAATCCATTCATGACATCTGTCATAACTGTGTATTGATGATACGAAATCTGACAGAGATCTTGTCCAAATGGCGGTATATTTTTCAAGATCTCATTAATAAAGGCAGTTAATACAGGTAGCGTACCGACGCCGCCAATTTTGATTTCTTCCAACGGTCGTATTTTAATCTTTGAAAAATCTTTCCTTCTTCGGCACAAGCAGTGACTCTGGCTGCGCCAAAATAAGGACATTTGACATTTCCTGATACCATCTTCAACCTGGCTTCGAGCTTCAACCCATAACAGAATGTCTTCCACCACCTCAATGATTCCTTTCATTTTTGAGAGCCCTGTCAGAGATAGGTCCTGATATTCATGGAGAAGTTGGGTCACTTTGCTCACCATTTCGTCATCCCAATAATCTCCAATGGTAGCATACTTAGGGTTTTCTTCTGACCCAATGTTTACAGTCCACGTCTTCAGGGGCTGAGTCACTTCAGGTGCTTCAACTGCTGGTCCATGTACTTCGCAATCTCAGGGAATGTTAATGTTGCGCGGATCATCATCCTCGTCAATTGCGAGGTTATAACATTCTACTACATTGGCTTCTTGTTCCTTCCAATCAAGTTGGTATTCTGCTATTTCTTGATCATCAAATACTTTAGTATGGATTAACCTAACAACTACATCCAAAGCAGGACAAACCTCATTAATAGAAAATGTCAGCACAAAACTATCAACAAGACTATCCCAACTTATAGTACCGTGGCGAAGCTTGACCTCCGCATACCAGTTCTTTGCTATAGGTTCCAAGGTGTGCAAAAACCTATGTACCCATTCTTCACGAGGTACATGCTTCCAGGCTTCATAGCATTGCTCCAAATGTCCCTGAGGACTGGTCGTACCATTAAACCTGCTTCGCACCTCCTGGGGTTGATCCCTGAATCTTAGGCAAAGGGACTTCTGGCACGCTTCCCAACTAGGAATGTACTTCTTATGACCATTCCACCATATGGCTGTTGTGGCTCTGAATGCTGAATCTAGAGTCTCCATTTTCTGTGAGTCTGGTACCTGCTCTGAGAATTGCACAATAAACTCTTCTGGGTCTGTCGAACCATCAAAAATAGGTAAGGTTATTGTCTGTGAACTAAGCCATATGAGAGACTTAGTAATTCTTTCACATCGATGTCCATGTAGCTCATACAATCTATTCTGCCAATTCTCTAGGCCGTCATCTGAATCCGTCATGCAGGAGTTGTCACACTGCCACTCCATGATACCTTCGGTAGTAGGATCAACATAATCTTCTTCCTTCGCTGTGATATTGTAGATATGGTCCAAAACATCCTGGTCTTCATCTCTTATTGGCTCAGTGTATCTCTCTCCTTGAGAAGGATCCAATGGTACTATGACTCTCAGTCCTTTCCCTTCGAAAGTCATCTGCCTCTTCTTCAGGTTGATTACTGCATCATTATCTATTACCCATTCAATGCCTAGCAGTGCTGGATAGGGGTTGTTGTCATCGATTATTTCAATTACCTCAAAGTCTACTAAGGTACCGACTCCATCAATATCTACTGATATGCTAGGGAGTCTTCCTAGGGGCACAATCTTTTGCTGATTGGATAATCTCAACTGTATAGGGGACCATTCCATAGTAGGTTTTCCCATTTGTTCCCATGTCTACTTAGTTAAGACATTTGCTTCTGATCCTAGGTCCAAGGTGACATCAGTCATGTCATATTCTCCTATCTGAGCATTCAATCTCATCTCCCTGCCAGTTCTTCTGACTCTATGAACAGTTTTTTCCTTACCAGGACTTCGCTGAGGTTCGCAAGAAGCAATAACTTTCTGCAACTCATTTAAAGCATTCTGATTTCTTAAGAGCTTCATGCAACTTTGTAAAAAGGAGGACAGTGTACTTACTTTATCCGTCGAAGCTTCTTGCGGCTGCGACTGCTACTGAGGTTGTTGCGCAGGTGCTACTGATGTGTTGGGGTCAGCAAAGTCTCTCTTGGCTTCCATAAATGTCTCTTTTTCTCTTTCGACATCAAATGCTGAGATTTTTTTGGGGGCCTTACGAACCCAAGCCTCGGTAGGCTATTTCTCCTTGTTCTGCATTTCCATTGTAGCTCCACTCCTGGTAACAACATTAATGGCTGGGACAGGTCGTTGCTCCACAGCAATCAGCTGAATATTCTGAGTAGGGGCACTATTTCTTTCTTGAATATTGGCTATCAACTGCGGGCATTGCTCAATCACATGGTCGACAACTCTGCAGTATCGACATTTCGTAGTTGGGTTCCAACAGTCTCTAGCTAGATGTACTTCCTGCTTACAGTTATAGCACACAACCTGGCCTCATCCTCTGCCATCCATACCACCACGACCACGACCTCCAAAAGTTCTGCGACCTGATGTACTACCACGGTAACTATATCCATCATTGCCTTGGCCATCGTTTTGTACCCGATAAGCCTCATAAGTTCGTTCTCTCATGAGGTCAAAGCTGCGACACTCATCTTCGTTGTGTCCCAATGACTTACAGAACTTGCAATAAGGGTTCTTAGGGACTTGCACATACCGCTGCAGACGATAGCAATCTTCAGGTCGATGCTGGCCAGTTGTCCTACAGATCTCATAATATAGAACACTAGGGTTAAACAGGTTTGGTGCACCAGAATTCAAGAAATTTCTTACCACAGGACACTGTTCCTTGTCGTGACCCTCTATCCGACATCATGTACACCAAACCTCTTCGCGACTAGCTTTCCCTTTTTTCATATCGCGAAGCTCCAGAGCCATCGCTTCCAACTGCGCTTGTATTTTAGCGATACCAGAATTATGTTTGACAGGGGTTGTTCCAAGCTTCATAGCGATTTCCAAAGCCTCTTGTTGATCTGCAACCTTCTGTTGCATGAGTGGAGTTCTGATGTGCGGTAATAAAGCTGCGATGAACCATTCCTTATGTTGCACTGGTCCAATAGTGAAACTGACTTGATCTAGTAGAACTTTGAACCTTTGATCAAAGTCCCACACTGATTCTCCTCGCCGCTGCTGAATTTCCTTTAGTTCAGTGATACACTGCGACTCTGATTTAGGCTTCTTAAATTCCTTTATCCTTGCTGCTTTGATATCAGCCAAGACATGGTTCTGAGTACTGGAAAACTTCATGAACCAGGTCAAAGAGTGGTCTCTAAAAGAAGTAACCAGCTGCGCTCTTCTTGTATCTTGATCTGTAATGTTCTTAGCAGTCCACACTGCTTCGCATAAGAACCAGAACTGTTTTAGATCCTCTGATCTAGTTCCTTTGAAAACAGGGAGCTTAATGTCATCATTCATATGGGCCATCGTGGATCTAGGGGGGGGGGAACTTATTGGGGTAGACTGACCTGCGACAGGAATACTCGGGCTAGGGTTAATTTCAGACTCCGACGGGTTCTCAGGGATAATAGGTCTTCACTGCGGGGTTACCAGAGGATTTCCAACATAAGGGGTTTCTTCAGGCTCTGAGGTTGCTGGAATTACGGGGTTAGACTCGGTATTCTGACCTAGGGTATAGGACTCAAAATTTCTCTTGTACCTTTTGCCACTTCGCAGCAAACCACTTTGCTCGTCGAAGGTACTTTCACTTGCAAACATAGGTTAGTTATACTAAATCTAACAATCTGATTCAATGAGAAATATACCTTTTTCATCCAATAGCATTTTAATTCTCAAACTAAATGAATTCAAGTACTTACCCCTTAGCCCTTTGAAAAACTGTCGTTCGGCTTCACTGAAAGACGTACTTGTGTCAATGGCGAACTCCGTCACAAATGCTTCAAGGGTTCATGTTGTCCAGAAATCAACAGCTCGAGATATCTCGTTGTTCACCCTTTTCAATATATTAATTCTTGCGGGGGTCCAATCAGGAAACTGACCTTCTTGGAAGTTCGTCCTTCTCTCTATTAACCTGGATAACCACTGGTGCAACTCTATGTGGATACTACCAAAGAAAACTTCATAAACATCAGAAAAAATGTACCTTTGTCAAAATTCATTTGAACTACGACACGGATCTTTGTTCTCTTGCATAGCAAAGTTCAGATAAGTCCCTTCAATCTAATCACCGATTTCCTTCACTGAGGGTCTCCAAAACATAGCCCTCGAGGTACGACGTAAACCCCTTTTGAGCAGATACTAAGTTCAACTGGCAACGGAACCAATTTGTTGGGCTTAGGGAAGACCCGGGTTCTATACTTTTGTCTTCGCACCAACAAAAGACCCACAGTGTTGGCCCTTTCGGCAACAACCTACGAACAGGTTGCAGTCTCACCCGAAACAGCTATGGGGTGCCGCAAAATCAGGTTTCTGCAAGCAGAAGAGGGATATTACTGTACCTTTAGCTTCTAACAAATGATAATCATAAAATACAGAGCTTTGACATTCACTTATTTAGCTTCACGGTTAGATAAACAAACAGTGCCTTGCTTAACCCTTTACTGGGAATTCACAGCGAAGTTAGTATTTAGCAGTGATCTTACTTATCAGTTATGTATTTCTCAATGAATAAAAGAACATAACAACAACACAAAAGAACGACAACACACGATATAATGTGGTTCACCCCCAGTTTAGGGGCTACGTCCACAGAACTGTGTTTTATTCAACTCTTTACAAAAACCACAGTTCTGATCTGTGCACTCAGCTGCAGATCCCTTCAATTCCTCAAAGTTGCGCACTAAGCTGCAGATCTCTGCGCACACAGCTGCAGATCTTCTTAATCACCCAAAACCCTCTGCGCACACAGCTGCAGAGGTTGTCCATGCACATATATGGGAATTAACCTTTCTTACAAGCCTTAGCTTCACATCAATTCATCTTACATCAAAATCCTAAACTGACTTCTTTACAAGAGTGCTTATTTATAGTGCACTTATTTCAAAACCATGGGCTTAAACCATGGGCACCCCGAACCCTAAACCCTAGACTTAAACCATGGGTTTATTACAAAAATAAGGCTTTGACTCAACCCCGACACCCCTCAGACTATTTTGAGTCACAACTCCGCTTACAAGCTTCCACAAAAACTGCGGAGTTACCAAAATTAAGGATTGTTAAGGTGCGTGCCCCAACAAGAAGGATGAGACTTGTTCCGAAGAACAAGTGACAACAGTTCGAGAAATAATCCAAGATGAAGAATAATATGATTATACTCAGACACAGTGCAGTTATGTCACAACGTTGAGTGAAATCATTGATGCAGAGCCCTCCAGCTATGAATAAGTAACCAAGAAGAAAGGGATGGAGAGTACCAGTTCAAGAAGAATGATGTTTAGGATGTAGTATTGAGACCTAAAGGGAATTCTGTAATGTCTTCCGTATGGATCTACAAGATCCATCATGCAGTATATGGAAACATCGTGGGAAACAAGGCAATGTTCATAGCACGAGGCTTCTCATGGAAAGAATGCATAGACTATGAAGAGACATTTGCAGCCACTGGAAGATAAGACACATGACAGGTAGAATCATGTGTGAAAATTAAAGAAGGCCTTGTACGAGCTCAGAAGGCACCCATGGGATAACACATACATGAGGAGCTTGAAAATCGCCTAGAGTTATGAAGATCTTAACCTTTGCTACAAGGTTGAAGATGAAATCCAATAGAGGATGACAAGCTCATAGATGGGTGTGAGAAGAAATTTTGAAAAGGTTTAGGATCTTGGTATCCAGTGACCCTAGATGGATACATAGAATATTAGTAGCAGAGGAAGATACTTGTCACTCCAACAAAGAATACATAGAGTACGAAAGGTAGAGGGAGAATAATGATCCACTTCAGAGGGAGTGATTGTAGAAGATCATGAGGTTCGACATGATATGACGAGATGGACAACTTACTAATGACTCTAGGATTTACTAAGAGTAAAGCGGATTCCAACCTTTACTTCAAGGTTGAATGCGGAAGACCAGTGATGCTCTTGTTATATGTCGATGACTTGTTCCTAACAAAAAAGGAACTCATTATAGTTGCAAGAAGGAGACTTGCTGCCGAGTTAGAGATGAAGGACTTGGGTATGATGCACTACTTTCTAGGCATGGAGGTGTGGTAGAATGGAGATGGAATCTCCCTGGGACAAGGGAAGTATGTAGTAGATATACTGAAGAGGTTCGGGATGATGGACTGCAAGGCCATGGCCACACCTATGGCATTGAACCTGAAGCTATTGAGTGGATGCTTCATCAGAGTCGATTGATGCTATGATGTATCATCAGATGATTGGTTCCTTGATGTACCTGACGAACACGAGACCAGATATTTGCTTTGTTGTGAACACATTGAGCCAGTTCCTGACAGATCCAAGACATGTTCACCTGATTGCTGCAAAGCATATTCTGAGGTACCTAAAGGGTACAGGTTATTATGGGCTTGAGTATGATATGAATCAGAAGACTAACCTGCAATGGTTATGTTGATTCAGATTGGTAGCGCCACTGAGAGGAAGAGCACCTAGGGATGCTTCTTCAGTTTGAGATCTAGTATGAGTTACTGGTTTGGCAGGATGGAGTCCTGCATGGCGATGAGTATAGCCGAGTCAAAACATGTTTCCACTTGCTCGACTATTTGTGAGGTAGTATGTTTTGGAAGCTACTATTTTATTTTATTGGTCTGACTTGCATTTTTTATACAGAGAGGAGCAGTGAAGCTCCAGTTTAAGATCCAGATTGAGATCTCTCGAAAAAGGGAGTTCTAGCATAGCCGGTGAGACAAGTTGTCTAGCATTAAAATCTTGGCAAAGCTCATAGGTTGTTTAGACGTAAATAGTCCTGTAGGTTTTCCTCGGATGTAATCAGTCCTGGCGAAGCTTGCAGGTTATCCTTGGACGTAATCAGGCTTGATGTGATTCTATACTAGAAATCGCCAGAATGAAGTTCAAGTTCTTCAAGGAGAAGCTTGGTGTTCTCCAGATCGAGGTTCTCTCCAAGGGGAAGTGATGAGTCCGTGAGCCCTTCCGACATGGTGGCAGGCTAGGCCTCCCATGGTCGGATGTAAGTGTTGAGCCCTTCTGACATGGTGGTAGAATTGGTTCCTCCCATGGTTAGATGTAAGTGCAGATCCTTTCTAACATGGTGGCAAGTTGGGCCTCCCATGGTCAGATGTAAGTGCAGAGCCCTTCTGACATGGTGGTAGGCGGGTCCTCCCATGGTCAGATGTAAATGTGAAGCCCTTCTGACATGGTGGTAGGCGGGTCCTCCCATGGTCATATGTAAGTGCAGAGCCCTTCTGACATGGTGGTAGGCAGGTCCTCCCATGGTCAGATGTAAGTGCAGAGCCCTTCTGACATGGTGCTAGGTGGGTCTTCCCATGGTCAGATATAAGTGCAGAGCCTTTTCCTAGATGATAGATGGTGTGTCCTATCATGCCGATGGATGTAAGTGTAGATCCTTTCTCTAGATGGTAGATGGTGTTTCCTACCATGTCAGTGGATGTAAGTGTTGAGCCTTTCCTTGGATAGTAGATGGTGTGTCCTACTATGCCAGAGGATGTAATTGTTGGACCTTTCTGACTGGGTTAGATGTAAGTGTTGGGCCTTTTTGACAAGGTCAGATGTAAGTGTTGGGTATTTCTCTGGATGATCGATCGTGTGTCCTATCATGCCAGTAGATGTAAGTGTTGGGCCTTTAATTAGATGATATATGGTGTGTCCTATCATTCTAGTGGATGTAAGTGTTGGGCCTTTCCTTAGATGGTAGATGGTGTGTCCTACCATGCCGATGGATGTGAGTGTTGGGCGTGCCTTTCTGACATTGATGTTGGATGTGTTCCTCCCATGGTTAGATGTAAGTGCTGGGTAGGCCTTTCTGACATGGATGTTGGATGTGTTCCTCCCATGGTTAGATATAAGTGCTGAAGAAGATGAAGACCTACATGGAGGCTAGGTCTAAAACCATCATGAAAAAGGGTTGGATCTATAGAACTTCCTATGATGAGAAGAATTGAGAGATAGCGCCAGTTGATCGAGATAGTGGAAGCAGTGATGATGATGATGATCCAATGATGATCCAACTTTGATAATGATCCGGTGATGATGATCCGATGATGATCTAGCTTTGATGATGATCCAGTAATGATCCAGCTTTGGTGATGATCCAGACTTGATCCAGTGATGAAGACTTGTGCCGATGTATTTTGTCAAGAGAATACCTTCCAAGTTAAGAGGGAGTGTTGATGTATTTGTAACTTCAGAATGTATTCACTTGTATATCTTATATTGTACCCCGATGTTCCTATCGATAGAATCATTTGTATTTCATTTACCCCGATGTTCCTATCGGGGGAGTCATTAATATAATAAATTCATGTAAAGTCATTGAGGTTAACCCTCTGTTGTAAGTCGGGGCAATAGTCCCCACAATTGAGTTGAGATTAACCCTCCTTGTTGATCAGGGGGAAAAGTCCTCACAATTGTGGCGACTAGGGTTATTAGACTCTCCTAGAGATGTCGGACCTGGTAAGTAATTGTCAAGTTAGAAATTAGTATAAATAGAGAGTGAGCCTCTCTATTTTACATACACTCACCCAGCTATAGCTCATAGGTGAGAGAAGAGAAGCTCACACAAGTGAGAGAGAGAGAGAACAGTTGTTGGATATCAACTTTCAGTCTTTGGGTTTTACTGTTTCCATTGGTGCTCATTCTATCTCTGAGGAAGTTGCGGGGTTTTCTCCTTTATGGTTTCCCCAAGGAAAATCTTTGTGTCTATTGTCTCTTGTGATTGATTGTTGTGCATGTTATTCTCTCAGATAAGATTGTAGATCATATTGTCTAATTGATAAAAATCTAACAAAATTGATATTAGTTTCCTGTATAAAATGGTGTAGCTAATCCAAGAAAATGGATGAAAATTCTTTTTAGTTTCCTATAGAGAAAATGGTGTAGCTAATCCCACAAATTGGTGGTAATTTATTGTTTTGCATTCTTCCTAAATTCTTTGGAATTTATGCATGAAATACGTTGTTTGTTGATTAATTAGTATTTAAGAGTTTTAATTTCTATAATTGAATGAATTTTGATATTATTTTTCCTGTAGCTAAGGGTTTAGCAAAATTCGAGAATTATTTGGTAATTTTCTTGTTTTTATGTTTTCCTTGAATAGGTTGAAATGTATGTAGGAAATACCATGTTTAAATTCTATGTTTAATTGGCTTTAAAAGCTTAACGCATGGCTAAGGGAAGAATATGATAGCATTCAAATAATGTGCTTTTCAATTTTTAATGAATGAAATTTATTTATAAGAGAGATTAGAAAGACTAATTCTTCATGATTAAGGTTACTAAGTCGTATCATTAATGATAAACTCTAATGTTGTTAATTTCCAAATTTAAACCAAAATTTTGGGGCTATTTGAAATAGTTTGGTTTACTAGGTTTAATGTATGTTAAGCAATTTAGTAAATTTGTTTTAAATTGAGTTTAAATAAAGCATTACTTTTTGATAATTTGAAATTGTAACTTTATTAAAAAATATGTAAGTTCTTTAGGCAATTTTTAGCTCTTAGCTAATTAATAATTGCAGAATAATAGTAGTAGTGTAGTTGTTGTTGTTACTTACAAGCAGTTTTGAAATAATTTATTTTTGTTTTTGCTACTTCTTGTTACTTACCAAGTGTCTTGAAATAACATATTTTATTGTTGTTGCATGCCTATAATTGTTGTTGTTACCCGACAACAGTTTTGAAATATTATGTTTTGTAAAAACAATTCAAGTTATTTGTATTCTATGTTTAATAGATATGCAGTATGCATTTAGTAATTATCTAAGTAAATCATTGATCTTGGTAGAGGCTCATACTCCTGCAAATGTGTGCATAATGTATTTATGCATGTAATTAATTTACATATTAAAAAAAATTGGCATGTGTTTAATTTGGTTTGGTGTAACGTAAGGATGTGTTACAAGTTAGTATCAGAGCGCAAGTTGCAGCTCTCAAACCTCTCGAATCAAATTTAATTTCTTAAAAATGAAGTATATACATGTATAAAAATGTATGATGAAATTGTTTTTTGAACTAATAATTATTGTTGGTTCATATTGCTAGTGTTATACAGGAATTTCCAGCCATTTAATTTGGAGAATATCAGTAAAGACAAGCAAACATATTAAAGAGATGGAAGAGGATATCATATTGACTAATCTTTATGAAGAAGTTGGTAGGGAAGCACAAGGTAACGAATCCAATTGTCACCAAAATGGGATAGAGACCATGGATGTAATGCAAACTTTGAAAGATTTACAAATTGGAAACAACAAAATTTTGCAAAGTTTGGAACAACATAACCAAATCAATCAACATTTAATGCAAAATTTGGTTCATATGCAAAACCATTTGCAAGGCCCTCCTAAACCATGTACAATAAAACCATGGGTTGTTTAGGAGGCCTTGCACATGGTTTTAAAACCATTTGCAAGGCCCTCCTAAACCATGTACAATAAAACCATGGGTTGTTTAGGAGGCCTTGCACATGGTTTTAAAACCATTTTCAAGGCCCTCCTAAACCATGTGTTGTTTAGGAGGCCTTGCACATGGTTTTAAAACCATGTGTTGTTTAGGAGGCCTTGCACATGGTTTTAAAACCATGTGTAAGGCTAACATTTTTTTTGTGGATAATTCAATTTTTTATTTATTATTATTTTGTTAGGTAGGAACATTACGACATCTCCCCCATATTAGGTTGTTTTTGTGGCTGACAGTTATTTTGGTGGATAATTAAAATTTTATTTTTATTATTTTGTTAGTAACAAACGTTACAACATAATATCAACAAACGTTACAAGATATCCCTCATAACGTTACAATATCTCCCTCATAATGTTACAAGATCTCCCTAATACTGGGTTGTAGAGGGCCTCTCAACGCAATAAATCATATGTATGATTAGAAGAGAACATCCCTTGCATTTTTTTGGTTTTGACTATATAATTGTTACATGTGTGATAGGTGAAGGCTATCCTTGGAGGAAAAAATTAAATAACCTTATTCAACCATTATTTAATAAAGTTAGGGTTTGGTATCTAGGTGGAGAGCTGGCTCTTATGTGCTCATTTGAAAGTAGAGTTTCAATCTTTAAGCTTCATTGTCAGGTCTAGAGAATTAATCTTACGTAGGAATTTACAAGTGAAAGCTTATTCTTGTATGGGCTATAACAGCCAAATAGATCTAATAGTTTAATATCCTTAAATTGATCTTCCTTGAGTGAGAATCCTAACTTTTAAGTAAGAAGTTGAAAACATTCTCCATTATTGGCATTAATTGAATAGATAGTGCTTATAGTATATAGAAATGCGTTAGTTAAGAATAAATTGTGTAGCCATTAGTTCATGAATAATAACACGATTAGTGAATTCATTTTATAATTAATAAGAGAGAATAATCAAGTTTGAGGATCTAGTTTAAATCCGAGAACATTGATGGTTATTGTATTTTAATACATTGGGATGAGATTGTTTCTCCTAATGGATCCATTTACTATTTTGAGAATAAGTGAATTATGGGATTAATTTTAACATTCAATAAGATGAGAATCAGTAGCGAATGTGTTGTAGATTGTATTCTTTTTTCTTAATAAAACAATAAAATATTAACCATTCTTGGTGGGCATAGCCCCTGGTTGGGGGTGAACCACGTACATTGGCGTCTCTCTCTTACTTTTGTATTTTATTTGTGTTAATTATGTGAAGTCACCCAAGTTAATGCTTTATAAATCTTACATGTTTTTTTTAGAACACACACTTTCTTACTTGTATATAATAAATGAACTATGGTTTATTTTATCTAATGTAAAAGTTGAGGCTTTACACATATGAAGGATATGGTTGTTAAAGTAATGGTGTTGTGCTATCATGATGGACAATATGTACAAGTTGTTTTTAGTAAGACCATGGAAGGATCTTTTACAATAAGCATATATTTACTTTTTTAGGTAGGAATTTAAGAATTGATGGGGACACACTTAATTGTAATGCCATGTAACTATTTGAGACTAATGTTTTTTAATATTAAGATGAATATGTTAAAAAATATATATATATCTTGCAAAATGGTAAGGAGGGGACACACTTAATTGTAATGCCATGTAAATATTTGAGACTAATGTTTTTTAATATTAAGATGAATATGTTAAAAAAAATTATATCTTGTTACATAGGTATTTCATAATATTCGCCTAATTCATTGTTATTTTCTTCTAGCATTATCACAGTTCTATTGTTGAAATCCTATCCGAATTAGCAAGGACAAATTTTCCTATCTGCCAATGAGCTTGCAAAAAAAAAAGTACATTGACATCAGTTTCAACTTTCCATTGTTATTTATAGGTGACTCCTATACTTTGTGTGTAATATTTTGTTCAATTCTTTAATTGATCATAAAACCTATCCAATTTAGCAAAAACTACTTTTATATATTCCAATGACATTGACAAAAAAGTACATTACCATCGAGAAAAAATTGCATATTTCTTATCTAAATCTAAGATATTCAAAGTTTGATTAAAGTTTAATTACTTGATAAGTTTCAACTTGACATATTTATCTCTAAATCACAACTACAACCATTCTAAAGAATAAATATTCACCTTTGCATATGCACGAGCACTCCCAATCTACCCCTCTGAACCAACAAAAGTATTCCCACTACCTAGCATTATGTATCCTTCTAACGCACACACTCTCGTGTAATCATCGACTAACTCTTTTGTTTTCTTCAAAATCATGTTTCATAGTTACCCTTTCCACATACACCTCAAACCATAACTAATGCATTTTTTTATTACTTACATCCATATAACCACAATTGTTCAATTATTAACGCTCTTTTTCAAGATGTTTCATCTTTATTTCGGGATTTGTGTATCCCCATGGTATCCTTCACTTTTAGACCCTTATCCTTGCCACATTCACTATAGTTAATCCCAATATAAATTTCAATCAATTATTTATGACTTTTTTAATAAGTTTTATGTAGGTGAAATGTTGTTATTTCCCTAACCAAAAAAATGCCTCTAGCATCTAATCTCCAATTATAATGTTAATTTAAATGTATATATCCTCAATTATTTACTTTTATGTATACATATATTTCTTGAACAAAATGAGAGATTATTGTAATAAAATCCCATTACTAGGTATTGAGAAATATTAAAAATTTACTTTAAATGTCTAACGTGTTTGCAACTTAATCTTCAATATCAATAGGTTTCTTTAAAGTCATACATTCTTTTTTTTCCCAACATGAGCAGTTAATACCCATGCAGAGATTTAAATTCAATCTTAGTAAATATAATGAAAACGATTATGTCCTGAGTGTTATTCATACAAAGAGCTTGTAAATCCTTGATATTGAAGGTTCACTTCTACAACACATTTTTGAACTCTTAAAAAAAAAATTCATGTTACTTTTTTTAAAATGCGTGCATTTATACCATTTCAGTTATAGAATTTTCCCCCCATTTTTTGGAGCATGTTTCGGGATTTGCATTCAATGACATGCCTACATTTAGGTTGTTTATGAATAAATTTGTCTCTGCGATTGGGTTTAGGTTATAACTCATTTCTTCATTGTAAGACAATTTAATCTTAATTTTTGTAAAATCTTATAACTTAATTCCAAAACTAGATTATGCTAAATCATTTTGTTTTGCATTTCATCTTTTCATATTTTGTTTAATTGTAATAGGATTTATTTATCTTCAAGTATCAAAGAGCAGCTGCATTTCGTGACATTGGGCTTGTATCCCATGTTGGTTTTGTTGTTCATGAAACCTGCATTTTGACAACTCTTGGTCATGGTATTTCCATGGTCTCTAAAAATGCCATAGAGAAATACTAAAGTTGCCACAAATAATATGTACACTCACCAACAATATTGTGATTCAGGAACATCATAAAATTTCATGTTTTTTGCATCTCTTTGCCTCAATGAATCTTTGTTGTAACCCTTTTAAGATCCTCAAAGTATGCATTTGTTGCTACAAGACAACATGCAGAATACTTGGGGACTCGGAAGGTAACTCACATGCAAAACCAATGTGGCACTTTCACAATTTTCTCTTTCTTTGCAATAAACGGAAATAGAAGAGGAATTGGAAAAGTATCTTATTCAAGACCATGATTGTTATATTCGCGTTTGAATGTATTTTATCAAATTTGTTATATTTGATCATTATGTGTTTTTTTTGCAGTTTCTCCAATTGACTATGCACAACTATATGCATGTCAAAGGCAATATTTTTTCAAAACATAGGATTCAAAGCCAACTTGGGAATTTGGAAAAAGGAAAGGGTTGTTTCCATTTCACAAGACAAGGATAGAACATTAATGTATCTAAACTCTTAGTGCTAGCATGGAATTCTTGCAATACCATCTTTTCCTGTTGATTCCCAAACAAGATTATTATTGTTCATTTTGTATCAAACATGTTTTTCCTTTTTTTAGTTGTTGCAGCATCAATTATAACAACACACTTTAGTCTTGTCTTTTTTTTAGATTAGCTTGTACCATGCCATGCTAGACTATTTTTTTTAATCCTACTTGTCATTTATTTGTTTTTGTAAAACAAAAAAGAGAGACATGTCTATAATATTCTATCGCATCCCATGCCAAACTGCAATATCATGTTATTTGTAAAAACCAATTGTAATAGCTCTCTTATGAAAAGCAAAAAGACATGTCCTCTATATGCTATAATATCTCATTCTTGCTATATAAATTTGTTATATATTGTGATTTTTAGTATTCTCTATTTTTTGAAAAATTGCATTATTTTGTTTTCCAATGTAATGATGTTTGAATGAAATCGTTATAAAAAAAAAATTTATAATATTATATGAAAAAAAATTCTTATTAACTTAACCTTGTTTTTCACTTTCCATGTGTTTATCCTTTCTATATTCCTTTGCATCTCTTGGTACAAATGCTAATTTAAAAACATTTCCATTATATAGAGAGAGATAAGTGATTGAATTAGATAAATTAAAATATATAATTGCTATAAAACAATCAGTACATTATTCTTTTTTTTCCATAGAAAAAAATCATAAATTTTATTTACATTCTTCAGATCGATCAAAATTCCATTCTCACAAGATAATTCTCAAAACCTAAATGTATTACAAAATCAAGATCATAGTATTTGGAGATGCATGCTGATCATGCATATAACATTCATCAAGATGGATCAAAATGTCCATTCTCATATGATAATCAATAATTCTCAAAGC